>VXAK01005547.1:6803-78794 GCA_013399435.1 Arenaria interpres | reverse complement strand
TACGTAATTATTTCTGATTGTCATTTTTTGACAGTTTCTTGGCTGGGGTGTGTTGCAGCTGCCCTCATTAGGGGCTGTGCCAAACACAATCTTTTTGATATTGAATATTACGCAGTGGCTGCAGCCCCAGATGGCATGTGCAGTAGCAATTGAATCCAATTACATCTGTGTAATGCTTTCTAAATTGAAAGCCCAGTAGGAAAGAGATGCTGAGCTCCTCGCCATTTAAGTGACTTGACTAGACTTTCTCCTAGGACTTGACATATCAAGGATCAGAAAAAAGGGGCCATCCATGCGTGTTAAACTGAAAACAGAGTAAGACCACATGGTTTTTATGTCCTGATTCTCCATACATAAAGCCCATGTCCCTATACATTGCATGGGTGCACAGGAGCATTGTGCCCATTTTGCAGGTGAGGAGAGCTGAGGCAGAGGGTGGTGAACGAGCTTGACTGAGGTCATCATCTAATGGGACAGCAGCAGAGCTGGTGGCTGAATGTCCCTGTCGAGTGGCAGCTTGTTGGCACCAGGCTGACTCCAGTGTGTACCCCTCGTTGGACTCAATCAGTTCTGTTTGCCAACCCCCACTAAATTTTCAGGCCAGCACAGCATTTTGGTTTTTTCTTCTCTTTTACACTGTTGTATCATCTTTGGACTATGAATAAACATCAAATGACTATGGCAGGGGGGTTGGAACTAGATGATCTTTAGGGTCCCTTCCAACTCTAACCATTCTATGATTCTATGATCTCCAGCTAACAAATTAAACACTTACAGCTAAAAATCCCCTGAGGGTGCCGAGCAGCTTTGGTGAGATATGTTGGCCCTGGGTGATGGAGAAACATGCACGCTTTGCTTGGTTTTACTTCGGTGTTGTCCAAAATGTGCATTTACTGAGACTTTTCAGGAATGTGATGTTGTCTGCAAAGTATGATTCATTGTTTTAGGCTGTGGTGGTGAATATCTTCAAGCATGTCTTGTCTTATGCACGGTGGATGTGGAGCATATTTTATTCCTTTCCTCTTTGCCGCAGATCTGGGGACTGCTATTGCATCTTTCTTCAGCTGTCGTCTTTTCCTTCTGGCAAAAGCAACCTCAGCCCTTCCAGTCTTCCTTCGTTGGCCACATCCTTGCCCTCTGCTCCACATATTTTAAGGCTGGAAAAGTCTAAGAGGTGATTTATTGTCCTATACAGACAGAATTCCATCTCGTTACCTCCCACTTGGAAGTGTAATTTTTCCACTTGTTGTTCTCGAGCTATTGCGATGCTGGGGCAGGAGCAGGGTGCACTGGGGCAGGAACGGGGCGTGCACTGGCAACCACTGCCCTGGGAAGCCTTTAGATGGCCCGTACGGGTGCCTACCAAGGGCTAGAGAGTGAGTATTGGGGAAAAACAGGGAGGAAAATTATGCTGAAGGATTAGCATTGATTATTTCTGTAACGTGAGGGTTTTGGAGAGGAGCTGGGGGGTTGCTGACATCGTATGTTACTATAATGGCAAGTGTCCTTTGGGAGCAGAGGAGGGGGGAACTGGCAGAAAGGAGGCACCAGCTTGTTTGGGGATGCCCATTGTTATCCCAGTCAAGGTAAGCCTGATCCTAGCAGCAGTGATGCCGGCTTCCACAATCCCCTACATGGGCTGGCGTCGCAGTTACCAACTGGGACTGTCAGAATTGATTTATGAACTCAGCCCAAACACTCACAGGAACAAAAAAATGCAAAGGGAACCAGTACAGCCGCAGGCGGAAGGCAGGAAAGATGCTATGCGTCTGGCAAGCCCCACTGCTTGTTTGCTCCTGCTTTGCATTAAGCTGTTTGCTGAGACTTAAAAAACCAAACAAACAACTCTTCCTGCTGAGGCAAATGGAAAAGGGGTCGTTGGAAGGGGCTTTGTGTCTCGGAGCCAGTACCTGCCCTCAGGGAGCTGAGCATCTCAGGGACCACAGCGCCAGGCATGGGGGGCAGCTCATGGACACAGTCCTAGGGTCACCAGCTTGGTCATGGCAAAGCTGAGCTGCTGCAACGTGTTTTGTGTTAAATGTTCTTAACACATGGATGTGTATGAAGTTGATTGTATGTACATGCTGGGTTTGTTTCTTTTTTTCATTTATGTCACATTTTTTAAATGTTAAGGCTTTGGATTTTGTAAGGGAAGCATTCTTATGGTGGTTGAAACCACTCCTTCGTTGGAACTTCTCCTAAATATTACTCAAAAATGTATATGAAAGAATCTAATAGTTGAAAGCAAAGCAAACCATTTTTAGCAATCCAAGATGCATTTATAACATTTTTTAATTAGCTGAAAAATTCAAGGGAAATTATTTCCAGTCACTGGACATTTTTGAGTGTATGATTTCAAGAAGTTGTCAGCAAATAGTAGCTCTTCTCTTGGTACTGCAGTTGCATCGGGGATTTCCAATCCCAAAGGTTTCAGATGCAATTCAGTCAAGGCTCTGAATTTCTGATGCTTTTTCTGAAGTGTTTAATGTGAGGAGTTTCTGAAGCTTCGCCGCAATTGTTCTCCTATTAGCAATTGAAACCCAATGTGCTCTCTGAAACAAGCAAAATTGAGGATGCAGAATTATCCTTGGTGTACCGTGGTGCTGGTTGTGGGCAGTGAGGAGTGGTGTGAGCCCAGGTCAACCGGAGCTTTTTCCCATCTCAACGGACACCCTCCTGGCATTGCCAGGGACATCAGGAAGAGTCATGATGCAGAATTGAGGTAAAATCCATTTGTAGATCACCCAAACTTGGCTTTGGGGAGGAGAATGAAGACCTGGGGCTGTTGTCTCCATCTCCATCTGTAGTGCTATGACTCCTGGTGTCAGCACCCCAGCACCTGTACCTAGCAGCAAGAACATGCTCCTCCAAACACAGGGGCAGGATTTCATCCTTGCCTGCTTCTCAATACCATCAAGAGGTACCCAATGATAGCCAGAGGTTCTTGCCCATGGAGCAGTGGTTTGGTAGGGCAGGCTATGGCTGCCGAGGGGTCTGCAAGCCACGGGCTTAGTTGGAACAGGTTTTGCGTTAGCAGTTGACCCTGTTTCTCTGTGTGCTGGATGTGACAGGGAAAAATACCTTACCTGAGGCTCTTTGGTATGGTTGAAGTCCGGTGCTTGCAAGGCAAACCTTCGTCCCACCTGCTGTCCCCAGAGAGGCACGGGGGAAGACCCACATGGGTGAGTTGTGGGGGCAGCAAGCAGTGCCCTGTGGGGTGGTGCTACTCCCTAGAAGCTCCCTGGTTGGTTTTTTGATGTCTCACCAGTGTGTAGGTGGGAGCTGTGCTTTCAGAAACCAGGAGTGTTTGCAGCCATCAGCTCCCTTCCCAGTCCTACTCTCCAGGACAAACTCAAGCTCATAAATCTCGTACTCAGCAGGGAGCATTTGTGCTATAAACTAATTAGGCAAGTGGTCAAATACCACAAACACTTTCGCCCTCATTAGAGACCAATAACGATCCTGAGTAGGTGCTGAAATGCCTCATTAACAATGAGCAGGGCCTCCTCTCCGGGACATGGGCTACAAAAACAAGCCAGCAGCCCAAGGATGCAGGAAGCCCTGACGCTAATTTGGTATGCTGCTAATGATTTACATGTCAATTAGCTAGTCTGATGCTATGTGGAAGTCCTGGGCTTATGGGCCACAATGCCAAGGCACTGAAATGGTGGCATGTATTTGTATTTGCCATGGAAATGAGTAATTTGGTGGTTTGTAGGATGAAGAGGTTCTTTCCCTCATCTTCTCTTTGTTGGCCCTGCTGCCATGTTGACTCGGTGCCACTGTCTTCCTTTTTCCAAAATCCTCTTTCCATCACTCTCCTTTGTTACGTGCTCTTCCACACACACCATGATGTCCTCAAATGACTTGGTGCTGTGGCCTTGGGTTGTTTTAAAGGGTGGAAACTAGAGTTGGGGCAGACACACTCTTCCAATCGTTTCTGTTCTTTCTGCTGTTTTCCACGAAAAAAATTTTTCTCACCCAATGGTATCATTGCAGTGTCTGGAGGTGGCTCATGAATGTGGGTCTGCATAGAAATAAACTGGGAAACATCTCCCAGGCAAATTGTCCTTTTACATATTGCTAAAGCAGAGCTGAAACCGGTCATTTTTTCTGCCCTTGTGGAGTTACAAGTGACTCCAGGCTTGCTCAGGTAATACTGGCTTGGGAGATCAGAAAGGTCGATTCTGAACCCGGTTGCATCTCCTAGGTTGCCAGTCTTCAAGAATAGTTCAGACAGATATCCCTCAGATACACCATGATATATAGTTCACCCTGCCTTGAAGTGGGGGACCAGATCTGTCTTTCTCAAATTTTTTAGTTGAAGGACTACATCATTTAAAAAAAACCCCAACAAAACAACAAAAAACAACCAAGATTTGCATATTCATCTAGTAGCAATTGCCAGAAAGCAATACTCATGCAATTGGTTGCCTTTTATAAACTAGATTTTGTGTGTTCGCTTGGTATCTGATTATTTTTTTCCCCACCATGCTGTGTTTGTTCTGTTTGCAAGAGCAGGACTGCAACTGTATGTGTACTTTCACTTGTTTTCCGTTATATCGGTGGTACGTGGACCCACCACAGGGCTGCTAGGCTGTACTTTTGCTTTTTTTTCCTCAATTCTTTCATGCCCAATTTTGACAGGATCTCAAAATAAAGACTATCAGTGGGTACCTTGAAGGTGCATCTCATGGTAGTGTCTGTTTCCCACCACAGATTAGTCTTCTATTTGTGATACGCAGTCAAGATGTTGCAACTAGTCTGGAGTTTAGATTTCTGGCACGTTAGTGTATGGCCAAGATGTGCAAGAAAGATAGCACAAAGCAGTGTCAAGCCAGTGAAAAGGAGACATAGGAAGAAAAAAAAATATCTGAGTGATGAATTTTCTATAATGCTTACTAAGAGTGGCAAAGAAAATTAACTTTGCTTACGCCAGGTAAAAATGCCTGTTTTCTTCTGCCCAGACATGTCCTGCTGAATACACTCACCGATTTCTCCAGTGGAGCAGAAAGCTCCAGCAGCATTCTTTGGATGCCATCCAGGGAGGGATGTGCGAAAGGGTCACTACTTTGTGCATGAAGTTCCGTGTTTGCCCAGGTTGAGTGTCACTGGGAACGAAGCAGAGCAAATAGCAAATTCCTTATAAAAGTGGCTTTGTGGAGGGGTAAAATGTACAGCTGCAGCAACTTCCAGATGTGTGATGAGGAAGGACTTATCTCCCCTGCCGTCCCTTCTAGTCAAGTGCCTTTAAATACCATTCTCCAGGTCTAAGGTTCACCCCAGAAGGGCCGTTAACACTTCCACACAGATGTGTTTGGGTGCTGATGGGTCCCCGATTCATTTGGTTTAAAAGCAAAAACTTGCTCGCAGCTGGTTGAAAAATCAAGGGAGACATTTTGTGGAAGTAATAATACTGTTCAATGAAGAAATCCCTTGTGGATTTTCTCAACCTCTGCTGCTTAATGAACCAACTGATTCAGCCTGTAGTGTTGAAATAATCCTTCCAAGGACGTTAGAGCACAGTCCCATTAAGTCAGAGGAAGGATTTTACTGCAGAACTTTTGTTAATGAACCAAGATCTTGTTGTCAGAGGAAAAAAATGGGTTTTTCTCTGACTTGGCTTTTAGGTGCAGGTGAATTCATTTAGATTTCTTTCCCTGCAATGTAGGCTGACACCTAATCATCAATATAGTTTGCAATGTTTCTTTCTCCTCTTTTGTTATTAAATGAGGGACAATGGAGAGGTTTGTAGAAGGGAAGTCCCCTGAGTCCTGTTTAATACAAAGACAACACCTCCTTCAGCTCAGGAAATCCCTGAGCTGCATTTTTTTTTGAGGCTGGGGGGAAAAAAATCATGGCATGTTTATTATATTCTTAAACCCTTCCTTAGGCGTCTGCTTTCGGACAATTCTAGTGACAAAATGCTAAGCTAGATGGACCTTGGAAAGCCCTTATTACACTCGGTGTCATCAGGTTGTTCCTATGTCTGTTAAGTAGTGTTATAGAGGGACAACTGCACAGAGGTGGAGTTTGTTTGTGGGGATTGTTTTTCTGTCATCTTCATCATCCTGCTTTTCTTCTTGCTGTTCTGGCAATGTCTTTGCTTTTAGCTGGCTTTTCTTCTGACTGTGGTAGCACTGGCCTTTCTGAAGAGGTCAGCCTTGTATGGGCTAAAGTGTGGGCAGCTGCTTTTGTGGGGTTTTATCTCCCACCCTCCAGAGAACTCTTGAGGATGCTCAAGCCTCCAGTCTGAGTGCTTCCCTCTTGGGTACCACTGCTGCCAGAGCAGTGTCGGCTCTGTCATGGAGCACTGCAAATCCTCTTCTCCACAATTCCAGATGAAGGGTTTCCTATCTACCTGCCCTTTAATGTTGATGCTTCTCTCCCAAATGCAAGAAAAGGGACTTCAATGAATAACAACTCTGCGTGGAAGGAACTGACTCGTTTCGGGAACCCCACTGATTCGAATGGCAAAGCTGAGATCTGCATTGGGGCGACACACTGATGGTATACGTGTTCAGGACCATCACCTCAAATTCAGAAGCTTTAGGTCCACTTAGGACCCTCAGAATACATGCACATTTAGTTCATTATTCTTTAGAGATCACTTTTCAAAATAAAAATAGGAATCTCGGCTGAAAATCCTTCCCTTGTTGAATCCAAAGACAAAATTCCCCTTCTCTGAGATAGGACCAGGATTTCCAACCCTGCAAAAGCCTATGTTTGGCCTCTGCCTACCTTAGAGCAGCCAGGAGTTGAAGAAAGCTGGTTGATAGTGAACCAGACAAGCTGTAGGTGAAGCCTGTTAGCAGAGAGGCACTCAGAGGAGACAGTGTTATCCTCTTTCCCATCAAAGCCATCTGGCTCTCAGTTGCCAAACCAGTGCCAAGCCCCAGTGACCTTTCAGACTCATCACTGTGCTTAGAAGATTTACAGTGGAAAAAAGCTACTTCTTGCGAGGAAACTCTTGCTCCTTCCTCCCAGGAGAGCATCTAGCCACAATGACTCATACGTTCATCATTCTGGCTTTCCCGTAACTGTCCAACAGTGGCTACAACGCAAAGGCTTGAGGAGAATCCGTGCTTGCTTGCCTCTGAGATAGGGTGATGTAAGCTCCTGCTCTGGCTTCTCCCGGCTTTCCAGACTGTTCAAAGTTCAAAGCTTTAGTCTCATCACTCCATCACCCAGCAGGCCAGCCTTGGCTCGAGCACCGACTTGCCTCTCCTGAAGTGATGACATTTTAAAAGGGCTTTGGAATGACGAAGGTCCCAGAGTCCTGGAGGAAATGGAGGTGAAGCTCACAGTCAGGACACGAGTTTCCAGAAGATCTGCCTAAGTCACTGTCTGCTTGTTTTCAGGCAGAGCTGCAAACCACAGTTAGCATTTGTGGTGGAGCTGCTGTGAAGTTTTTCATTTCAAGTTGCCAAGATGTTCTCTACAAGGTACCCTGTAGAGTAACCCTTGGAGAAGGAATTCTGTTATTCTGGGATAAATGGAAAAATAAGTACACTGAAGTCAGGGAGGAGACTACTGCTTCTCAAGTAAAAGAGGAGCTGAAAAATGAACGGGAGAGATGGGTCCAAGCCCTGAAGTAGCATTCGGTTCAAATTTCAAACACCTCAAAAATCCATAAGTGGATTTGTACGTGAGCCCCATTTAAAAGTTCAAGGTCTCTCGGAAGACTGGGGGTTGGGTTTGGATTTTGAAGTTTCCTGCCCCCACCAGTTTTAGATGTTCTCTGATCTGGGGCTTTGTTCAGGCCTGTCTCCGATTATAGAGCTGAGAACAAATAGGTCTGTTGAGGGAGCTGCGTTGGCTGGTCTGCGTGAGCCACTGCCTTCCTTCAAATAGATCAAGAGACTCAACAGAGTCTTGTGCTGGGGAGCATGAGAGCAGCACCAAGGCATTTGACATGAGGTTGTTTGAATGTTAGTGGTTTTTGTCTGTGGGACTCTGTGTCCTCCTCTTTCAAAATTCTTGACTGTTCCTCTGAATCCAAACCACATGGATTTTTTTCCTGATGTCAGGTAGATGCAGTCAAATCCCTCCAGCTGCCAAGTGCAAGGTAAGATCCCAACAAGTATGCGGCAGACTTCCTTGGAAAAGGGCTCCATCATCTCCAGAGCTCCCAAAGAAAAATTAGTTACCCATAAATTCTCACAGCCGACAAAACAGACTCAAACCAAAAGCCTTGATGTAAATCTAAACCATGATGTTCACTGGGGTAAAAACTGTCCTTTTATGTGAAGCAGCCTGGATCTGAGAAGTGCATGAAAGCCAAATCTGAAGTCAGTCTTAATGAAAACTTGCTGTGCTGTTGGATTGCTTCTTGGCCTTTCCTTCCATCCCTCTCCCTTGAACTTCTCCAGCATGCAACCTCTGCTGGGATACTCACAAGCTATAATCCTCCCGGTGATATTTCCAGGAGACCTGGGGCTATGAGAAGACAATTCTCTGCCTTGGGTCAGTTCTTCATCTTTTAGCCCTCGGTGGATGCCAGCAGCATCAGGAGGCTGTGAGCATTTGTGGGATAAGGAAAGTTTTCCCCAATGTCCCTAGTTGTCCCTGATGAATTCATCTTCTCCTTCTCAAGGCAAGCACACAGCACAGGCTACCTAGAAAGGGTGAATGGAAAATAAACAGACATTGTGGAATACTTTTTTTCCCTGTGGGATGGGTAGCTTGCCAGGCAGAGCTCGATTCTGCAGGACCGAGGACCGATCTATGCCCTTTTTGTTCCCACCCTTGTCAAAGGGTTTACATTTAGGCTTTCAAGCAAATGGACGTGCTCCCGGGCGTGCGGCTCACACCGATCCGGCTTCACAAGGAGCACTTCTCTGGGGCGAGGACACTCTGGTTTCAGGGCAGGATGCGAGTGGTGTAGCCCTGTTTACTCATCTGCCTCCTGCCAGGCAGGAGCTCAGATTAAGATCACAGGCAGGCAAAGAGAGTCCCAAGAAGGAGGAAGAAAAATGGGCCAAAATCTCCCTTGCCCTATTCCAGGTTTGAAGCTCCGAGCAGTGGAAAGGGAAAGCAGAGCACTGCTTTCCAAAGCAGCTGACTGATACTTGGGGGTATTTCAGGGGCTGATTTTTACTTCAGGAGAATTGATTGTAGCATCTCTGCTGATGGCTGCCACAGATTTCCAGCTGCCCATTGCAGGGTCATACAGCTGCCTTCACCATCGGTAGGAGCCTGAGGCGTCCAGCTGAGGACCAGTGCTTTGGGAGTCAGGGAGGCGTTTGCAGGAGGTGTTGATTATCTCTGGTTTCTCCGTCCCAAAAGAAGTTTTGGGGTGGAAAGCTGTACCACCAGAGCACATGGGAACAGAGCAGGGCTTTTGTTTCCCACCAAATCTCTTCTTGATTTATTATATGCCTGCTCAGCAAGGAGGAATGCCAGCGCTGCAAAGATTGCGTTATCTGGGTTGTGCTGTTAATGAGGCCATCATGTTGATTAAGTATCAGCCTGGAACATTATCTCAGAGAGGTCCCTCTTTCCCTCTGCAGTGACTGACACTTCTTCTGGAATAGACAGACCAGGGAAAGTCCTCAAGGCTCATTGTTTGGGATTAAAAGAAATAGCAGTGGAGGTGGAGCATGGCTGGTGCAGATGTGTGAGCAAGATTGCACAACTTCTTGCAGCTGAGGACGGAGCTGCCCAATTAAAACCAGCTACAGATGAGGGAAAGGGGTGGATGCATGAGAAAGTTCATTAGGGATAATAAATAATTAGGTGTGAAATGCCTAGAAATGGCTCAAGGGATGCCGAGAGAGTGGGAGAATGAGTGGAGCAGGGATCCTGTTTAGCACAAGTTAAATCTGCAGGCTGTACTTTTTGGTACGAAGCTGGCAACACTGGCATAAAGAAAACAGGTGACTTGGGAAATTGTTTGATTTCCTTCCCATCTCCTCCAGCTTTTTTCCCCAGCGGCGATGATCTGCCAATTCAGCTCTGAGTAAAAGTGACACATCTGGCAGTTTTACCCGGGAACTCCAGCCCAAATCTCTTTGCTTTGCTAACAACTCAATTTTTTGTCATATTCTGGGCCACCCGTGAACCTCAGAGAAGTTAGAAATGCCAGCAAATCTGCCTATCTAGCTGTGCCGGAGGGATCTGGCAGCAACGAAGGTGGTCATGAGCTGCAGCTTGTGACGGTCCCCCTACTTCCAGCTGATGGGCATGTGCTAAGCTGGATCCTTGCTAGCAGTCGTAAGCTCCATGATGTATAAGGTCATGATGTTGAAGGTGGCCGCTGGGAAGAATAGAGGTAGGTTTGTCAGGGTTCAGGTTGTTTTGCATGGCTTTTAGCTGCTTTGGGAGTCCACGACGGGAGAGAAGGAAGGATGTGATCTGCTTTAGCATCTCTGTAGATGCCCATCATAGCTGCCTGGGAATCGTCCCTTCAATTCCCTCTACTCCAAGTGTAATAAGAGGAACTAAGTTTTCCTGGCAGGCTCTGTCACCTGTGCATCCCGATGGCATGCCTTTCCCTGCAGGAAGCAACAAGAGTGGTTTCATCTCTCAAGGGGACAGGGCAGGGCAGACTTTGTTCTAACAGATTTTTAGATCCAGTGTGTCGACCTCTGGATCCCAGCTGTGACAGTCTTTGGCTGCCCTAGAGAAGAATTTAATCTGACTCACTCATGCTACTACTTTGGTGATAATTGTGGTATGCGAACTGTCCAGAAATGCATTTTTTCTTCACGTGGGTGCACGTGGGCATGTATGTAGAAGAGAAATCAGCATGTTGGTTCCATAATGTGGTTTGCAGAAGTTAAGTCTCCTAAGCTGTTCATATTGCAATCAAAGGATTTTGCTTGTTTGGTTGATGGTAGGGTGGGCTGCTCTGTGGGACCAGCTTCAGGAGATGGTGAAGTGGGGAAGGGAGCACATTTGCTGCCCAGCTTTTGTGCTGGGAAGGGGTGGGCATAGGGAAGCCGAGCTGAGGGTGCCTGCTTGGGGCTGAGGATGGGTCACCAACTTGTGCTGAAGCCGTCAGCGAGTCACTTGCTCTGCCTGAACCCAGCAGCTTGGAAACCCTTCCTAAACTTCTCTGTGAATCTGGTACAGATGTTGAACCCAGGCTGAGATTCCCAGGGCAAAGGAAACATGCTGTAAGCAAAGATTTGCTAAACAGCAGCACCAGGATGTGTAACAATGCCAGCAGGGAAGGCAAACCTGCACCTCGTGGAGCAGTAATACTCATGAGGCACAGGAGAGATGCAAACACCACTCAGTTTTCAGACTGCTGCTTCTTAAGTCAGCTGGAGCAGATGCCTTCAGCATCCAGGAAGGGATGCTGCTGCTTCATGTGGCTTCTTCCATCTGAGCCTCTGTCAGCTGCAAGTTAAAGGGGAAAACTGAGTGGAAGAGGCTCAGGTGCTGGCAGCGTGTCCTCTGCTTGCAGACGTACAGCTGACATCTGCAGCTAACTCTCCCATCCTCCTAAAAATCAACGCCACCACCCTCCTAAATAGAACCCTGAAACATCTCCTCATTTGAACAGTGCCCAATCCCCCAACTATTTTCCTTGCCTGCACTTGCCAATGGACAACTAGAGGAATCCAAGAGGGTTTATGTTTTGTTGGTTTTTCAGTTGTGAGTTTTGGGGTTTTTTGTCTAAAACCTATAAAGTCCCAAGGCAACTTGTGCGTTAGGAATTGCTGAATGAGGTCTTTGCTTAGTGCAGTCCCTTGGAGGGACTCTTTTCCGAGTGGAGAGAGGAGAGTGTTGATTTGGTCAGGTGCCAACCAGGAAATACCAAAGAGCTGAAGATGGACCTGTTACAAACAGGCTAACCAGCCTCAGATGTCCCTTCAATATTGGAATATAGAAGGTAATCGAGAGCACATGGGTCCTGTAAATAATGAGATTATTGATAAATACACAGAAATAAAGCCATTTGGCTGCCTCTGTGAAACACTGAAGCCACTGGTTTCAGCTGAAATCTCTTAATTGCCCCCGATTGCCCTGTAAGGGCTGTTTTTCCTCCAGCCTGTCAAGATCTGAGGGTCTGTGCTGGATTTTGCATCTCGTGTGTGCTACAATTTAGTCCTACACTTTCCTCCTGTGGGAAGGTCAGAGGAGTCATTGGGACAGAACAGAGATGCTGGTGCTCTGGGGCATGAGATGTTGGTAGGAGAAAGGATGCCATGGGGAAAAGCACAAAGCGGATGAGGCAAGTGGCCTCCCAAAGAAGAAGGGGTGAGCAGCATTTGCCTCCTTTTCTGTTCTTGACCCCATCCTGCTGCTGCCTTCTCATTGCTTGACCCTAAAAGCCTGGGGAGGAAGGGAGTGAGTTGGAAGGACCCTCGGGAAAGCTCACAGCCCTCAAAGCAGAGAGTCCAGAGTCAGGTTTTCAATCCCTCCTTTGGCATCCCTGCAAGCACTGAGCCCCATTAAGGAGGAGGCTGCCGGGAACTGCAGGTGCTCGTGCGAGTTGCAAAGCAATCAGGTCATTTGTCTCTGTGCCAAAAGATGGATCAAGGAGCCCCGTTCTAGGCATCCAGCCTCAAAAATACTGGCCCAGTTTTTAATTCCTGTGTCTGGGCTTCCTTTCCTGTGGCTGGACAAGGGTGTAGGCAAGCCTCAATGCAGTATGTGTGTGCATACCTTTTTCCTTTAGGGGAAGGAGAAAGGAGAACTGCGTCCAAAGCAAGTTGCCTTCACAGCTGTGAGGATGAGGAAAAGGTCTCTTATCACATTGCATGGGACGCAGGCACTGTGAGCAGCAGCTCAGTGGCAGGGTGGGAAGGACGGTGCCAGTGTGGTGTTTTGGAGATGTCTGGGAGGGATAGGAGGCTGGCTGGACTTCACATCGCCTACCCCATGGTATGGTGCTGAGAGCGTGGCGTTAACTGGGGGCTGGAGGGAAGTCCTACAGCCTCCTGCACTTTATGGAGGTCCACCCTCAACCCAGAGTCACAGGCAGTGTTCCTGGGCTTCAAGCATGGAGCAGGAGCACTGCATCCCCCGAGCCTGAAAGGGAGCAACGGGCTGTGCAGTAGGTGGTCTTCAAACCCTTCATTCTGGTGCTTCAGCATCACTGTTTGACCTCGAGCATTTGAGCTGGGAAGTTCTGAGCCATTTTTAGCTGCCTGGCTGCAAAGGGGAAGGGAGGGAGAGAGAAATACCATGCGGTTAGTATTACATCCCCGACACAATGGGAACTTTTATTAGCAATTTTCCATTGTGTTGCAAATGGCAAAGATCATGGTTATATTTGCATGTTTGAGACTGTCCTGGAGAATTAGCTTTCGTCTGCAATTGGGTAATAGTTTTCACATTGCATTAGCTTCTGCATTTGGAGTGAGATACAAAAGCTGCAGATGAAGAGCACCGGTTCTCCTGCCGTTGGAGCCCTTCCATCTCACCTGGTAGTTCAACCTAGGGGAAAGCAGGTTGGAAGAAGCTTGATCTCTTTGTGGGACAGAGAAAGAGGAGGTGGCAGGTGTGCAGTACCTTTGCTCCAGGGGTATTGATTGCCCTTCTCTGGCCAATAAAAATGCATGCATTCCTGGCTAGAATAACAACGAGGATGTTTCTTTGCTCTAGGATAGGTCAGGATTTGACCAGATTTCTGCTTGGCTCTGCGGAGGACATGCAGCCTGAAAGAAATTAGGCCAAGAAAACAAAACAGAAACAACTGGGAGTCGCTTCAGCTTTCAGTCTGCAGTATTGCTTCCAGGACTGTAGGACCCAGGTGCTTTCACTCTGGGCCACAGCCCTATTTTTTGTGGATTGGTGGTTTTTTTTTTCCCTTTGAGATTTTGCATAGTGCTTTCCATGGGCAGTTTTGCACTGTGCTGCAGTCTGGGTGAAGCTGTGATGTGTCTTCCCTGTTGTGGGACCTGGAACATGGTCACCAAACCACTGGCCAATGGCAGGATGGAGCCCAAACTGCTCTGCCTCTTCTTGTCTTCTCCTGCACGGCCAGGTATGGCTCAGGTGTGACTGTGGTGCAAATGGTAAAAGTCAGTGTAACACTGGTCCCCAGACTCCTGAGCCTCCTCTTGCAGCTCTTCACAAGCTCTCCAGTCTCTGTGCAGCACCCCTATAGCAGAAACCCCCTGTTAAAGCATCTTGCTGAAGGGTGGGAAACTTGCTGCTGAAGACAACTGTCACCACTGAGCCTTGCTGCTTCTTCCCAAGAGAGGCAAAGGGATGAGAATTGCGTGTGGGGGCTTTTTAGAAACCAGCAAGTTAACCTAGTTGTCCTGAGAAATATTGTTAAACTGATGTTGACCCCAGCCTTGGGTCTATTTTCTGTTCTTCTCCTAGCAGACCTTCTCTTATTTTTAGAGACTACTTTTGAGTCATGTTAGGGTTGTGCCAATCATTGGAAATGAAACCCCATGTGCTGCAGACAGCGTTTTCATCTCAAGGTTGAACTTGGCACCAGGGCTTTATGAAGGTGCTTGAGTTTCACTGGGCTTGGTGCAATACAAGACCAGGTACCATATGAACAAGGTACCCTGCTTTCCTAATCTCAAACTCCAACTCTGATGCAGAAGCCCAAGGGAAAAAACATATGTGTCCTGTACAGCATGAAGGTCAGAATGACGTTAGGGCTGCAGAACGTCAGTTTGTCCATTCTGCACACAGAAAAGGCCTTCATATTTTGTTACCATCTGGACAGCAAATGTGCCCTCCTGCAGGAACTTAGTTTTGACCTTTGCTCGTTTTGTTTAAGAACGAATGTAAGGCGAACGTGTAACATTTGTGCTAGGGATCTCCTGTCAGCACCACAGATATATCAGGAAGGCTGACTTGACTGTCTTGCTTGTGTCATGTATTTATGACACACGTATATAAATGCATATATTTGAGTTTATTCTTTGTATTTGGCAGAAGCTGGGGAAGACAGAACCTCTATTTGAAGCAAGGGTATTCCTAATGTTATTGTTTTAGATCTGTGATTATTAGTTTTAAGGTGGACAGCAAGTCCTACCATATGCTGACAGCTCCACACAATGTGCTCCTTCATGGCCGTGGCACGGTCGTCATCGGGAGGCGAGCGTATCTCCTGCAGGTCCTTTGATTCATGGTGCCTATTGCATGGATCACAACCATGGGTTAACCTGATCTCCTGCAGACCATGAACATGTTGTTTCTTGTGTCGTCGGTCATTAGCACAGACGGGTCGTGTTGTTTGGTGATCTCTGATATTTGGGTTGTTGAGCTGGTGGGCTGGTTACTGTCAGTCTTGCGCAGCTCAAGTGTGATGGAGAGAGCTGGGATGAGTCCCTCTCCATAGGCATGGACTGGATTTCACTAACTGGAACATAACTGAGACCCCTGCCTGCAGGCCTTTCTTCTTTCCCTTTAAAAAGAAAGCCCTAGTGTTCAGCAAAAGCCCAGCATCATGTGTAAGCAAAGACTTTTGAGCGCTTTTTTGGGGGGGAAGGAAAGGTCAGCCTTATCTTTATGGAGTGACCTGGTACCTTGCAACCAAAACAGATTGGGGAAGCAGAGTTGGGTGCCTTAACTCAAAAATGAAGAGGTTTATGTGGTTAAACATCTCTTGAAGATTGGAGCTGTTGCTGTTGGTGCTGGGGCACATACACGCCACACTCCATATTCGCCTGGCTTTGTACGAGCTCGCAGCAGCCCCAACTCCATCCTGTGCCCTTCAGCTGCCTGCAACATCCCCACAAAGTGCTGCTACTCATTTTATAGTGTTTAAATGGGTCTTAAATTGGAGAATAAACCCCTACGGCTCAGGTCTGAGCTGTTGAGATTATGAAGATCGATCAAATAGCACAATTAAATGTATTTATTAACCGAATGGATGAGTTATTTTTCTCTTGCCTTGCATCCACAGGGCTGATTCTGAGCTGCCTCTTGCTGGCTTTAGGCAGGGTCCCGCTGCATGGATGCCAGGGCTGAATTGGGTCTTTGCCTCAGAGTATTGAGCTAGATCAGCCGGTTTCGCTTTCTTGGGTTGGTACATGGTTTCATTTGCCCATTTTCTCCAGCTGAAAAGCTGCTGCCCAGTCCGGGTTCTTCCAGACAGGCCTGGGGGTATTTTCATTTGTGCCAAGAAAATCAGACTTTGACAGTAAAAACAAAACAAAACAGCTTCATCCTCCCGTCCCATGTCCCTCCCAATAAGTTAAGAAGTATTTCGCTCTTCTTTTCTTTTCTTTCTTTCTTTTTTTTTTTTTTTTTATATCACGACTTTGTTTTATAATGCAAAGCCCAGTCTGCATCCCCCTGCTCTAACACTGTCCCTTTAAAATCTGATTTTGGCAGCAGGTCCGGTGGCTGCGGCTCCTGTCCCGAGCAGATGGCTTCAGTTAGGCCAGATTCGGTGGCAGGTCTCTGGGATGCCGAATCTCTGCCTCGTTCACTCCCTTCTTCTGTCATCAATAAAACCATTGAGAGAATCTTTAATAAATAAACAAAAAATGCGTTTTTCAACAGACAGTGGGATGGAAAATGACTCATAGGAAAACAGGGTATAAAGTACACTCTAGTATTAGGTATTACGTGTCGAGTTTCTGTTTGGGGTCCAAGAATGCTGTGGTTTTTCTCTAAGGATTATGCCATTGTGGAATAATGTCATTGTGGAGTATTTGGTCAAGATGAGCTGATTGAGTCTGGTGGTTACTTACAAATACATATCTCCGAATTTTTCAGCGTTCGGAAAATCTGTGACAAGCAGTTTTTGGGAGGCTACGGGCAATTATTGCCATCACTGTTTCCAGCCCTGCCGAATGCCATGAGAACTGCTAGAGTCATGCTTTCTCTCCTCCTTTCCTTTTCTCCATTCATGTAGGACTTTTTTTTCCCTTGGGATTGGGTGCAAACAAACTGGGCAGGATCCTTTGTGCTAGCTTAGACCTACCAAAGGACCGATGCAGTCCTAGAGAGAGGCTGGGAGGAGCACGCATGATGCTAACGTGAACAAAGGGCGAAGTCCTCAAGGGATGGAGGAAAAGGGGTGAGAAATATCCTGCACAGAGACCGCCATGGCAAAGTTGGGAACCCTCAGCAGTGCCAATGGGACTTGGGTGGTCGTCACCAAAAAGGCTTTTGGAGGATAAACCATGATCTGCTAACCCTTGCCTCTCCTCTGTGAACATTAAGGATGCACTGGGAAAGAGGCATTTCAAGGAACACTTGCTGCATGTGTTCCATCAAGTCATCTGCAGAGTTAGGCAGATGCTGATGCCCAGTTTCTCTTTCCTTTTATCCTGTGACCCTTATTTTCAGAACAGTAGTCCCTAGAAACACTGCTGTGTCTGCTTCTGGTAGGAGGTAGTAGGATATCAAGCTTTCTTCCCATTAAAGTGCACTGATGATTAGAAAAGGGGGGGGGGACGTTTTACAGTTTGGTTTCCAGCCTCTCAGCAGACAAAACTCTGCGTTATGATAATCCTAACTCTAGAAATTATAACTCTGTGATCCTGTTAGCTCTTATCATCATTTTTACCTCCCCAGTCAGTGCTGCACGGAGGCTTGACAGCTCGGGGTCAGGCCCACGCAGCTCCAGCTTGAGCATCATTGAAGAGGGAAAAGGAAGTGTTGAAGGATGAACTTGAAGAAAAGGGCTCGCACTGCGGGCTCAATGAAATATTTATAGAGCACTATATACACAACTGCGGACAGGCTTTAAAAATGGGAAACACTTGAAGCAAAACGAGGCCATTTGGATACAGAAGGCCTCATTTTCTAGTGTTTCCTAGCCAAAAAAAAAAAAAAAAAAGCAAGCAGCATATATACAAAGAGCCGTTTCTAGCTTTGCCCGTCTGTCACGATCCTTCTGGTTCACACACGCTGCTGCCTTTTTGGTTTGTTTTCTGTAGATTTTTGTCAGTCAGGGACGGAGGCTTTCAAGGGAGGATGTATGTGTGTGTGTACCTTGGTGGAAAATACTGCCCGCTCTCCAAAAGGAAAGCGGAGGTGCCCTGGCAGGAGATGGTTTTGTTCAGCAGCTCAGCTTTGAGAAGGGCTGGTGTATGTTTGCTGAAAATCATTCCTGCGGCATATAAGAGCCTGCCTGGAGCAGGTATGTGTACTTGCTGAAGGAGTAGGTAATTAGCTTTATTTTTCTTACCATTGCAATCTCTAGCTACCTACTACGTAGTTGGGACACCTGCATTAATATTAGCTCAATGCAAAGCATAAATAAATAGAAGCAGAATGAAGTAATAGCATATTGGTGGAAAAAAGAATTGAAGAGTCACCAGTGAGTACATCTCCAGGGGCTTCCTGTGCCTGGATGAGGTCTTGGCATTTCCAGGATGGGGCAGCATCCAGGCGGTTTGGGAGCAATGGTGGCCCAGGAGCCGGCATCAGCTGGGGAAAGCCCTTCTAGCTGCATCACATCATGGCAATGGCATGTGCCATTCCTTCAATGCAATTATTCTTCATAGGCTCATTGACCTGAAACTAAACTCTCGGGAAAGCCGAGATCCGAGGCAGCCTTTGTCTGTCCGACTCCGAACAGGGAGAGCTGGGGCTCCAGGGAAAGGGGCAGATGTGTGGGGGAAGCCAGTTTGCCATTCCCGTGGATGTTTTTAGGGGATTAAGAGGGGAACGATCACTCTCCAGGCCTGTCTCAAGGTTTAAGAATTACCTGGAGGGCTTGCTGGAATCCATTTTTGGATGACTGGAGATTTTTTCCTATCCGCAGTGACAGGAAGTGAGTCCAGCGGTCTGGAAATGCCTCCTGAGCTGTCAGAAGAATGATGGTTGCTCTCTGCAGCTCGGTGGAAAACTGACCCATGGCAGGATGCAGCGGGAGTCAGGGGGCAGCTTGACCCCTCTGCCCATCGCCATGGGGCAGGGCTGCCATGGAAAAAGGCTGGGGACAGGGGACAGGGGACACCCTACCATGCGAGGTGCATCAGGCTGGTCTGTGATTCCTCCACCAGTTGGCTTTGAAGAGGAACAGGGGCCGAGGAGGAAGCAGGGAAAGAGCCCTGCCTTTCCTTGAGGTTTACTGATGCCTCCTCTGATCTCCTGGAAATGCCCAAACTTAGCACTAGGAAGATGGTGTTGGAGAGTCTTTCCTGCTCCGGCAGTTACCGTGCTTTGGGTCCCCACCACTCCATCTCCCCAGGCCAAGGGGAACTACTTCTCCTGAGGGGCTGACTTGTAACTAGAAAGATTGGAAGACG
This sequence comes from Arenaria interpres, assembly GCA_013399435.1. NCBI lineage: Eukaryota > Metazoa > Chordata > Aves > Charadriiformes > Scolopacidae > Arenaria > Arenaria interpres. The sequence continues at coordinate 59,661 of VXAK01005547.1, read as the reverse complement.
TTTGGGGAAAGAACTAAGGCTTTTTGGGGGGCTTCCAGGAGCCCTAACTCTGTCCACAGCATCACCTCAGCTGGAGCAAGATGTGTGGCTTGATGGAAAGTCCTTCCCAGCCTTGTATCTGGAGGGCAAACATTAACACCACTATCACAAGTGATGTTTGCTCTGTCTTTCAGCTTTTTCTTCTACAATTTCTTAGGTGCTTTTACTTAGTTGCTGGTTTCATTGCTAATATCCCCAGATAAAGCGATTAGTGAGAAAAGAGGAGAAATAACAGAGACCTTTCTGTTTGCTAACAAAATCTTTAATGGTTTGGGTTTTGTTTTTTTTTCATCCCAAAGGTGTCTGACAGCAGATGAGGGACTGGGACTGGAGTAGGAGAAGGAGCACGGCTTAACACCAAGGCCATCCTAGGCAGCGCTGCTGCCCGCTGGAGCGTGGACCCGGTCGAGCAAAGGTGAGGAAATAGTCTCTTAATTTTCCCAGAATTGGTAAATCGCTTAATGCAGTGCAGAACGTTTTTTGCGCCGTGGTTTTGTGCATGGACTTTGCTTGTGAGGTTTTGTTTGCTTGAAGGCACCCGGTTCGCTGTCAGCCACCCCGAACACCTCTGGCTGCTCCCTTGATTCCTACATCTATAAAGATTGCACTGTCCCTTCCCAGTTTCTGAGTCTGCTGGGTCGTATGTTCTTATGACGTGATGCTACTTACAGGGTGAGCCACAATTACACCGCGCCTTCCAAAATAATTCCGCTGTACAAACGCAAATATTCAGCCTGTGAAAGCCAGCACTCAACCCTGCCTTTGGGAAGCAGGGACTACCGCAGGCAGGATGGAGATTTTGGCCTTTGAGGCTGTGTGCGTGTCACACTATGCTTTGGTTACATGTTTTCCTGGATGCCCCAGGAGAACACAGAGCTCAAGGTCCCACATGCGTGGGACATGCTTTGTGCCCTCCCTGTGGTGGTGATAAGATGCTGTTGCAGCCTAAAACCTGACCTAATTTTTATTTGGGTTTTTTTTTATGCTGTATTGTTTCAAAACCAGCATCGCAGACTGTGATGGCCTGGTTTCCAAAGTCAGGACTTCATGGCAGTTCTCTCCTGCAGGGGGGGAAGAAAATAAGAACAAAAACCTAAAGTAGGGGAAATCACCTTAGAAGGTCACCCTAGAAATCACCCAAGTAGCCTTCCAGTAAAGTAGGGTTGCTCCTAAGCAACCCTACAATAACAAACGGGGGAGAGATGAACCACAGCCTGTTACTGGAGGACCAGCGTGCGCTGTGCAAGGGTTTTCACCAACCCTCTCGTATTTGAGCAGGTCTTGCGGACAACCCTAAAAAACCCACAAAACCAGTATGCAGATGGGAACGGGGTAAAAAGAATGTCGTAAAAGAGAAACATATTTCATTTTCTAGCTTCTAGGGAGTTGGAAATAATGTGGAAAAAGATGTTGTTAGTTAATACTGATGAATGATCCTCTGGCAGCACCATTAATCAAAGCTAATCATCGAAATGGTTTTGGGAGCGGAAATTTGTATGCACTGGTTTTGATTCCTGTATAGAATAAATGATTTTATCGGTTTCTTCTATGGAGTTTGACAGGCATCCAGTGGCCTGCTGTTTTCTTGACTGTCTAATGACTCAGGAAAATCTAGAGGGCCCAGCCGAGGTTTTGCTGGCATTAAGAGCTCAAGTTAATACTTCTAGAAGCAGCTACAGGAGATGCATTCGCTCTTGAGGTGATTTTACCTGTGATTTTTAGCTCCGATTTTTATTTATTTAATTTCGCTGAGCATTTGCAGTCCAGGTGTCTTTTTGGTACAGACTTGTGATTCGGGGAGGATGATTTATTTCTTCCCTTGCTCCATGGACAGGGTTCTTCTGTGCAAAAGCTCACAACTGGTTTCCCAGACATCGGATTTACGCAAAGGCTGATAAGTTGTGTGCACCTTTTGTACAGATCTTCTTGCAATGGCAAAACGAACATGAAACTCATTAGCGAGAACTGAACCCTGGATCATCTGTTTAAAAAATGCGAAGTCTTGCCAACCTGATAGAAAGGAAAACTGGAGGAGTATAAAAATTTATATCTCATTTTATGCTGCAGAGTTGCAAACGGGTCACAAGGACGCTCAGGCGCCCAAGCCACCACGCTTTGCAATTAGGAAAACTAATTGCAATAATGGGAGATGAAATGCAAGGGTCAGCCAGCAGCCAAGGGCTGGCGGTGGCTGTCGATAGCTATACCAACCACAGTCAACATTAAAAAATTTTATGGTGGTGTTGGGATTACGGTGCAGAAGAATAAGAAATCAGAGAAGGCAAATGCATATAAAGTGCCTTGGAAATCCCCCTGCCATTGCAGCGCTACCTTCCTAACCGGCTCCTAACCCCTGCCCACGTCCTTCTGAAAGAGCCATTATGTACATTATGTGTCAGCAAAGACTCATATTTGTTTTTTTCTCTTTGTCTCAGTACTTCAGATAACTTTTTGCCGTGCAATTCCCAATGTTTATTTTTTCTCCCTAAGAGCTGATAGCTAAATATATTCCCAATCTCAACACTTTGACTTTTGCTGTTTATTTAATGACCTTCACTCACTTCAGTATGATTAACTTCATCTGTGTCTGGGTGTTTTGGTTAGCATTAAATTCCCTTTATTTTGGGAAGTTCATTTCCACACCATGGTTTCTCCCAGTTGCCTTCCTGTAAGTGGAGGAGGGTGGTTTTTGATCCAGGTCTCCCCTCCTCCCCACTCCTGTTTTGCAATTTTTCCTTCCTGGCTTGTGACCGGCTTTCCAGTTCTGCCTCTCGGAGCGTGAAAATCCACCCTGGAACAAGACACTTTCTCCAGCAAAACTGAAACTTTCTGCTGCCGAGGGAGCTGATGCTGCCACGGGGAAGGTGCTTGAGACCTACATCCCTTCATCTCATCACCTGCTTGGGACATCCCCCCGAACCCAGCCCTTTGCAGAGCATCCTTGCTGCCGCCATCAAGGGGATGGTGGTGGTGGGTCTCACTGAACGTGCACCACGGCACGGGCGGTCCCTTACACCACGGGAAGGGACTCTTTGGCCACCGTCCGTCTGTCTTAGCCAAACGGTGACTCAAAGCGTGCGGTGGTGCTTGGGCTTTTTGTGTAGATGGGTTGGGGTTTTTTCTCCTTCCCGGTGTGGTGTCCAGTTGAGGCTGCGCAGCTGGGAGGGAGAGCGGGGGCTCAGCCCTGCAACAGCAACCGAAACGCTCCACCTGGAGGTGAAAGCAAATTATAACGGAGGCTCGGTGGCCAGCAGGGATTTTTGTAGATCAGCAGCTAAAGAGTAGATATTTACCTTGTGTCAACCTGAAACGGAGGTTGTATTGAGGAAAAGAATCCATGATTTAAAAGAAAAGGGATGTGGAAATGTGCAAAGCCATTCTGCGGGACAGAAAGGCAGTGCACGGGAGGAGATGCTCCTACTCCAGGCTGCATCTCTCCCAACGTCTGTCTCCAGCCCTGCTGGCTCTGTCATGGGGAGACCACTGAGATTTTTGAGGCCAGAAGCAAGGATTTGAATTAAGGGATCTCCCCTCCCCGGGCACAGGTATGTTTTGAGCTCGGTGGCTGGAGCTTTTTTTTGCTCCTCCCTCTTCATCCAGACAAGCCTCTTCTTTCCTGGGCACTGGGCATCTGCCTGCTCATCAAATTTTACTCATTTCAAACATACATCTCAAATATCCCACTGAATTCCTAATGTTCACCATTCAACCTGCTCACCAATGGCTTATGGTTTACAGAAACAGCATTTTTCAGTTATGAGCAATTTACTGAAATGAAGTCACCCAGACTAATTACAACTACAATTCCGAGAGCTCGAGACCTTGGGGAAAGTTGGGGCTGTGTTTGAGGCAGTATCTATGTGTTTTGGAATAATAGCCCCCTGCTAGTTCAGATGCTGAACGCTGAATTGACTGACCCAGTGATCTGATGCATCGGGCATTTCCACTGTTCCTGTGAACAAAAAGCCCTCCGTCGTCTCTGGGGATATTTTGTACGTAAATATTGCTCCGAGGGAAATTAATGCTGAATATATGTGGAAAATAACCAAAAAATATAGTCATATATCTTGCAAGACTTACAGGAAATTAGCGCAAGTGAATTACCCTAAACAAAATTACCCTGCCACAGAGTACATGTGTTCCAAGGGAGAATTTGAAAATCATTTGAGAAGGCTTTTTTTCTTTGCAAAGCTAATGGATCTCGTAATTTTGCACAGCCCTATTGGAAATAGGAAAGAACCTGCCTCATCCAATTAAGAATTAGAAGTAGAGCAGCAACAGGGAAAAAGATTTCTATTTAAAAAAAAAAAGAGAGAAAGAAAAGTGATTTTGTTCTCAAGCTCCGTGAAATCCTGCTGAATTGGGAATTCTCTCCAACACAGCGATGGTTGCTCATACCAGAAAAATGCTGGTAGATTGTTCTCAAGACTTCACTTAAAAATGCGCCGCGCCGGGGTGAGGACCGAGGGTGGAAGAGGTGCTGTGGGCGATGGGCAGCGCGGGGTGGTTCGTGCAGAGACCAAGGACCCGTTTCCCAAAACATGAGTAAAAGCACAGCAGCTCATTTAGCATATTTAAGTATTTACTGCTGTCTCAGGAAGCAGGAAATTCCTACCACTATGGGGGAAGCACAAAGCTCAGTCGGGCAAACGGGGAGGATAAAAGATGCTAGAAAAACGCCCTTGATCCTGATGGGATTCAGCAGCCTCTAGTTAGAGGTTTATTTATCACACAACAACATGGCAGAGTTTTGCAGCAGAGAGATCTGATGGCTCGAAGCAAACTGGTGCAGCTGGTGGGTTTGGAGGCGTAAAGTGGCACTTCTGCCTGGTGCTGTCGGAGGAAGATGCTTCTGCCCCGAGCCCCAGCCCCGGCTGCGGAGAGGCTGCGCTTTTCTCAAACAATGCTTTAGGTTATTGTAAAAATCAAGGAACTGGCTTCAGATAGGCTCAGGCTTTCAAGTTTTATTAGCTGTGTTTTCAGGCTGGGCTCCGATTCCTTCTGCTGGAGTGCATGCTGCCTTATTCTCCTTGCCATCTCCTGCTGTCCGTAATGAGCTGTCGGAGGGGAGGGAAGGAAAGGTCAAACTCCTTCAGCATCAGGTGCGAACGGGGACGCGTGGAAAACAGATCCCTGTTATCGTAGCAACCGAAGCACTGCCCTTGGCGGGCCAGAGAACGGCCCCGAAATAGCAGCGCAGGCGATGCAAACACTGGGGGTTGCTGTGGCAATGGCAGGGCTCGGGTGGCCAGGGTGCATTGGAGCCACCTTGCCCCTGCACTTGGGATAAAGGCCTTCCAACAGCTCCTATCTTGCTCTCTGGTGCCCGGAGCATCAGGGGATGCTGAAAATTGGCCCTGAAATAGTTTGCTTTGCACTTTTCGCCATAGAAACTATGCTGAACTGTTTCTTTGGAGAGCACTCGGAGATGTCAGCAGGCTCCTGCTGCTTTGCTTTGGGGTAGGTGAGTTGCAGTGAGTGAGGAGCAGACGCCAGGAGGTTGAATTCATTTGTTTATTGAGACCCAGGTCCATCCATCCAGGGAGGACAGTAAGACAGCTCTGACTGGATTGTTTTAGTCATCTTAGGGCTTGTTCTAGCAAGAGAAGGTGCTAACGCAAGAGCAAGTCAGTAGGGAAGGCTGGATAACAATGACCCCAGGTTTTATGGTCTGGAAGGGAAAAGATGCTCTGACATCTGGTGATGCAGCTGACTTGCCCTGCGCAGGGCTTGGCTGCTGCTCAGAGGGGTAAAGGACCTGCAAGTCCCCTTCTGTGGCATTGGGCTTTCCAAAGTCCAGGGCAGCGGGGTGGCAGCAAAGTGTCCTTTGCGTCTAATGGCTCCAAAACACACACTCTTGACATCCACAAGCGTTTCTGCCAGTGCGTTGGCCCTTCTCCTGCTGCCGTTTCTCAGCAAGGCTTGCCATGGGTATCTTGGCACTTAACCGGGGGCCCTGGAGCCAATAGAGCGAGGTGTTTCAAAAGGGCTTTTGCAAAAGCTGAAGCCCCGGTTCGTGTGCTGCGAGTCAGCTCAAGCACTTTGCTTTGCCTCCTTACCCCACGGCGTTTTCTCTCCTAGAAACAGAGCGAGGGGGAAACCATAAGAGCGAGCTGGGGAACATTCTCAGGCTTTCTCAGAATCCAGACACTGAACTGCTGATAAGGGAGGGAGATTTTAAAAATTCAAGTAACCATTAAGCGAGAAGCATCCCTGCTCCACACGGGCCTCTTCCCTTCCCTGGGCCCAGTTCCCAGCACTCTCCGTGTTGTTCTCTGTTCCTGGATGGGAAACAGCATAGAAAATGTTTGTTTGTAATTTTCTGCCGGGGGTTTTGCCATATGCTGCTGGACCTTCGCTCTCAAGACCTGCTGTTGCAAAGCCTGACGCCACAACGATGGGGCGAGCATCAGCGGTCTCCAAGCTCCCGGCCCAAGCAGGGAGGAGATGCAGGTCCTAGGAGGGTCCTGGCTGCGAGGCTGGGCTGTCAACTGCAGGCTGGGATCTCCGGTAACACGCTTTACTGAAGTGGCAGACAGTAATCAACAGTCCATCTAAATTAAGGGGGTTTTAAGCCTGCAAGGAGCCTTGTCTGTGGATTCTGTGAGTCAGCACAATGGCAGCAGCAGCCCCGGTGTTAAATACCGGCGTGTTGGAGACCGTCTTGGCTGTCGGCGATTTCTGGCTGGATAAAAGGGTGCTTGTGAACTGCATTTATAACCACCTCAAATACCAGCGTTTCTGGTTGCTGCTTTGCAGAATCCCCGCTCTTTTTCGGGGTCCCAGGTGTAGCTCTCCCCTCCCTGGGAGCCCCCCAATCCTCCTGTCCCAGGGGACCTGGTGCTGGTGGCAGCTGGTGACGATGCTGGTGGCTGCTCCCTTGAAACCCAGCCCGGCTGGGGAGAGGAAAGTGCTTCCATCCTTGGGACGGTGCTGTGCCCACCGTCAGGTGAGATCTGTCAGCTCTGCCGTCGCAGGTAACGGCGGTGATGGGTACGATAGCAGCTACTCCGAATTGACAGGTTATTTTTTTCTCCCCGTGCAGTTCACTGGGAGGTCAATGCACTCGAGGGGCTTTTTTTTTTTGCCCCTTTTTTTTTTTTTCTTTTTTGCTGTCATAGCAGGGAGTTTTCTGGCTCAGCCTGTCTTTGCCCTTGAGTGGTAACTCCTTAGCAGATGAAGCGTGGATTCACCTGCCTTACCTTAGGCATCTAAAGATCAGATACCTAAGCCTGTTCTAATCACCCCCTTAATAGCCACAGAAAGGCACCTGGCATGTCCTAAAACAGGTGTCAATGGGGAGTAGCATCAGCAGCCTGCTGAGGATGAGGTATTATGACTGCAAGTGCTCATCCTCTGCCTCAAATTATCCTAGAGCACATCTGGAGCTTTGCTGTGCTGTGGCTACCAAGCTGATGCTTGACGGAGGATTTAACACATCCTGAATCCCGCTCCGAGGGGCAGCGGGAGCTCGTCTGGGTGTCCCTGTGGCCACTTTCTCTCCTTGGTGGCCGAGGTGAGGGCATTGCAGCTCAGTGGGGCTGGAGGGGAAGGTTGGAGCTTGCTGCAGACAGGCGTGCTGGGCTGTTAGACCGAGCCCAGGTGAGCCATGCACCTTGAGACCCCCGGCTGGGACATCTGAAAGGTCACGATGGGAAAGCCATGTACTCTGGTTTCCACGAGTTTGCCTTTATAGGTGTATCGCTCCTTTGGAAGCAGAGGCCAAAGGTTTGCATACGCTCCGGCACCTTTTAAAAAGAGACCTTTGCGTAACCTGAATCCTTCTAAGCGGTAACGGGTGTTCTCTTGATGTGCAGCAGCCGTCCAGAAAGCACACAGAGCTGCTTTAAAACGCCCGGATGCCTGTGTTGGTTTATGGAAGCCCTGCTGCAACACTCTCAGGCTCCCGGTGAAGCTCTCAGCCGCTCCAAATCAGCTGCCGACAGCCGTCAGAGGCTTTTGTGTCACTGCCGGTCAGGGTCTCCAAGTACCCGGGGCAGGACTGACTGCGCTGACATCCCTGCAGCAACACCCACATGGTTTAGCTCTAATTTCTCAGATGTTAGATGAGGTGACACCTAATCCCACTTTCCTGCTTCTCTCTAGGATACGTGGCCTTTTCCCCACGGCTGGTCCTCTCTTGCAATGCAAATGCTGAGCCTTCAGCTCATCTTCTCCCCCTGTCCCAGACCCCATTGGACCCGAACGGGGTTGGTGTGTGTGTGCGTGTGTGTGTGTGAGCTGCACGTGCCCGATGAACCCAGCACACCCCTGTGGCCAGCTCTGCTATACCTCTGCTGAACAAAGGGTGGTGGGTTATATAAAGTAAGGAAAGCTGGCTAGACCAGCCCAGGACACGTCCCTTCTCAGGGAGGTTATCTGGACGGGGAGTTCTCTGGCACCAAAATGTAATGGTTGGATAGGAAAAAAATTTGGCTTTGATAGAATTTTTTTTTTTAACTATTATAGTGGGTGTGGGATGGACGACTATTCCTTCTACTCCCTCTCCAGTCTTCTCCTCTCTTCCCTAAAGAAAACCCTCTCCCAAACAGCGAGCTTTGTTATGTCTCATTGTCTTCTCTGGCACTTGGCAAAGCAAGTTTTTCCCATCTATCTTTTTGGCATCTGTTCACGCTCTCCAGGACTTTGTTGGTTTTGCACTGATTCTTGCTCTGAGGCTTGACTTCAGGACCATGGGAAAGACTTCATGGCTGCGATGGGGCAGCAATATGTCTGAGTAGAGACACCACACACCCTGCAGACCCCGGGCTGCGTGAACACCATGTAGGCGGTGAAGCCCATGTCATCGCCTATGGTGGGCTGCACCATGTAAAGGTCTCATCCAGGCTGCTGAGAGCCTGGGGAGGAGTGGGGAGGGAAGCCAAGAAATTTTATTTCTCTTTTTATTTTTCAGACAGACCAAACGATACTTTGGCATAATACGTGGCCATGAGTGACGCATGTCCTTCTCATGGGAGAAGTAGGGGTAAAACCCCATCTGGTTCTGGGCTGGAGCTTGGTTGTGTATGTACAGAGGACTATGTGATAGAGTTTTCAGCATTAGCAGATGATACAGGAGGCCCCTCTCAGTTGTACATGATGCATCTCTGAACTGCAGTGGGTAAAAAACATCCCAAAGCAGAGTCCCAGTCATGTGCCAGGAGCTGCGTGGGTGATGCTTTGTGTGGCTGCAAGGAGACAACACAGCATCTCCTTCAGGAGAGGCGAATTGGGCAAAATGCCCTACTCCTTGCAGCCTCTCTTTCCAGCCAGAAATCCTTTCCTTAAGCTAATACATATGAAGAAAGCAGTATCTGTGCACAGCGTGCAGACTGATGCTCAGTGCTCGTCCTGCCGTGCCCCACTCCTGGCCCATGGCATCTGCAGGGCTACAAAGCGGCGGCGTCCATCCCCACGCAAACCTTGACAAAACCTGTGTTTCTACTTGACTCTGCCAGTTCACTGTTGAGATTATTACCAATCCGGTACATTTTTTAAAGCAAATGAGGTTTCAAAATGCCTGTTGATAAGATCTTTCTTGCCCTCAGTGGAGTCATTAATTCAATATGCTGAAATACCATTTTAATTAGTTTGCACGACGGTCCCAAGAGCAATGAAATAATGCTCTTTATTGTGTGAGTATGTAGTGTGCTGTGCGTAATCCTGTTCTTTATCTCTTGTCTTCTGTTCTGTCTCACTGGCAAATATTAGAGCATCCTGTCTCCCAGTCATATCCTTGTGCGAGCATGCCAGCAATCTCAAGTTAAGTACTCAACGTTACATTAAAACAACATTGTAGTTATTACTTGACCGCCAGAAAAATCAGAGTTAAAGGCTGCCTTTGATTGCTTATGTTGTAGCCAGGTATTACCACGACTCCCAAATTGTGCGTAGCATCACTTATCTTTAACCCTCTTCTCACTCTTGGCTCTGCTAGTTGTTGGTGTGCTGTAGTAGGACCAGGAGTTGCCCAAGGAGGGTGGAGCCATGGCTATGAGCATCTGGTCTATGGCAGACTCATCTCCAAGGATGGAAATGGATTAAGGGAATCACCCAAGGTCACTTGGGTGTTCTTCAGTGAGCATAGAAAGTCTTTGCTCCATGCAGTGCGATCGGAGCATGTACTGTCCCAGCACCAGCTTTGCCTTAGAGGGGACCAGTGACTGAGGGGGTGACCTAGGAGATGTGTGTGGTCACAGAGAGGACCTGCCACTCCATTGCTGAAGCTTCTGCTGGGGTTGGGTCTCATTTTGCATCCCCAGGTGGAAGCGGCATATTTCATGGGTGACACCTTATTACCTTTCCTCCTCCTACTCTGCTCCGTGCTGATGAATGCGATCTAGGTTTGTTACTGGAATTAGAGTAGCAGATTGTCCCACACTGATGTTACCAAAGGAATGCAGTAAGCTGTAAGGGTAATGGTAGATGGACTTAAATCATCTTCGCTGCTCATTTGCTGTCTGCTCAAGCAGAGGGATTTTTTGCTGGTAATGTCCTTGGTATGCATTTCTTTAAGGGTTATGTCATTTAATGGATGTCACAGGGCTGTGGTGAAGCTCCTCCGTCAGACCAAGTCCCACCACACTGAATTCAGCATTTAAAGCTGCTTTTATTCTGATTTAGTTATAGCACTGTTCTTTTGCCTCTTGGGCACAAACCAGAGGTCTTGTCGCCATCACGCAGCCCAACTGGTACAGACCCGCATATCCAGGGCTGACCCCCTTGGAGTCCTCAGCAGCTGAAGCGCATCCGTAGCGAATGGTGAAAATCGTGGTGATTTTGCAATTTGCCTCTTCAAGGAGATGTGATAGATAAAGCAAACAGACATCCAGGCTTTGCAAAGATTCCAAAGAAACCCAGGCATTTTATTTTAGCTAACCCAAGAAACACACAGATTTAGACAAAATAATAAATGCTCAAGTATGTTTTCCTGCCTCTTTTTGTTTAATGCCTCTTGAAAGGCCTTTGAACGTAAGTCCAAGCCCTCTAAATAATCCCAGATCCTCCCTCCCTCCTGCTTTGATGCACCTGAGCTCTCCTCCTGCATACAGGGCCCTTCTGGCTTTTGTGTCTGGTTTCCAAAAATGACTGCTGAGAGATCTTCTCTTTCATAATCTTCCCGTCCTTTTCCAGACGATTCTTGCTCAGCCCAAACATATGATCCAGGCATCTCACCAGGTCTGTTGCTTCATTATTTCAGCACTGGAATTCAGATTTAAAAAACGGTTTGCCTAAATGGTACCTGTGTTTCTGGCTGCTGAGCTTCCAGAGGTTCCTCAGTGGAAAAAGGCAATGGAAAAAACAGGAAAACTCCACATACAAGAAGTTTTCAGTAATAAAACATAGACATAAAATGTCCTCAGTGACCAAACAGAATGCACAGGCAGTACAGGCTCCCGAAACCATCACAAGTTCATCACATTTTTTGTAAGCTAATCATAGTTTTCATGGACTGTTGTAATAGGCTTGACAATTTGTCGTACGAAAGCAAAGAGGAAAGAAAATCTTTATTATTAAAAGTTGGTTGAGGGTTGAAAACCAATCTCATCTCTGCTCCGCGTATGGTTGTCTTCCCTTTGTAGCCCAGAGACCTTTCCTGCTATCCCATTGCTCGCGTGTGAAGACTTCCCGTTGCAGGTGGAAAGATCCTGGCTGGGGTGGGAGACTCGCCTTCAAATCTTGTAGGCTTGTGTACTTTTCATACACAATGTAGAAAAACCTTGAAATTTATATTGCTTCTGAAATACCTCCAAATCGGGGAGGAGCTGCTAAAGCTGGTCCAGTTTTCTGTCTGTTGAAACAAGTAATTTCAAAAGAGAACAAACCCTTAATGACTGGTTGAACACGCCAGCTTCTTTCTCCTAGAGTGTAATTTTCAAACCGTAAGGAGGTTGGTTGTGGCTAAACAAATACAGTCCATTGGAAAATGTCCCGTAAGTTCAAAAAATGGAAACCTCTGAGTCCGTTAGAGGGAAGAAGAAGGACCAGAGCATGATGGTGTGAAGGATGTGTACCATAGCGCGTGAGTGGATCCCTGTGGGGACGCAGCTCCCAAGGAACAGGGTACCTCAGCTGTTGAAGTCACAAGCCCTGGGGTTTGCCTAGAGAGATCCTGTTGTCCCAGTGACTCCCTGTGCGAGTTTGCACAACGTGCCAAGCAGCAAGCGAGCTTTGCTGCTTCCGTGCATCACATGGTGCAGGCTCGTCCCGGTCAGATGACAAGATTTATCTGCAGGCAAGCCCTCACCCTAATACCAGCAATGTGCCTTACATTAAGACTGAAATGTATATTAGTTGTTTTCATCCTCCCCCAAACCAGTACAGATGGTTTTGCTTTCTGTTCCAATCGTCTGGAAAGGGCGTGCGTGCCCGTCACCGGAGCACGTGGAGGACCCAGATGCCGAGCAGCCGGGCTCTGTGGGACAGAGGGATGTGAAGCGGGTCAGAAGAGAAATGCACCCCACCCTTTGGTCCACTAAGTTTGGAGTGACCTCAAGGAAGGGTCTCCTCCCGACCGCCATCTCCTCCCCAGGAGAATTTATCTGAGCAGGTTTTGTCTCAGCATCCCTACGGGTAACGCTGCTCACCCCTTTGCAGATGACCCTGAAGTTTTTGCCTTGCTTTTTTTTTTTCCTTCCTGCACACAGGATGTTTGTGGTTTTAATTCCTAAGTTGTGTAGGAAGAGCCACAGACTCGGGACATCCATTTTTAATAATACCCGATATCTTTTAAGGCATTACCTACAAGCTTGAGCAGACAGGCATTTTATTACCTACTTGCAAAACGATTGCAGTGATTCGCTTTACCATGTATTGTAAAAATGAATAGTGGAATTTAACCCAATTGTGATAATATGGAGCAGCGAAGAAATCCAGTTATGTAACGTGGCCTGTTCCTAACCAGGGAGAGGGAACCCTCTGAGATGTTATTTTTCTAGTAGGATGGCTGCTTTCTAATTGAGTTTATTAAGTAATATCAAAAGCATATGGAAGTGGAAATGCCATTGGTTCATCATGAAGCGATTAAGTTTGTTAGAAAGTGAAGAGACCAGACAGTCATTTCTCATAGCTAGTGCTGAAAAGATGATATCTACCCCGGCTTATCTGCACATCTATCTAAGTGCGTGGCTTCAGCCAGCCCATTTGCTTGGCTTATACCTTCAAAGCCATTCTGCCGTTATCCTAGGAATTATTTTTCTGCCAAAACAAGAAGTAATCCCAATATTCCCTTGACCGAATCTGGGAAGTTATTAGGAATTTGCCTGCGTGTGTTACATTTTTACACTTTATTATCCTATGCAGATCTTTCTTTTAAGGATTTTGCTGCTTGAATGGTTCTGCTCATCTTGAACCTAATCCAGCTGTAGTACCTGCTCTAATCTAAATAATACTTCATACTTTAAACCTCTTCCTCCTTTCTGCTTAATCAGTCCTTGATACCGCTTCTCATCATGAGCTTTAACTCAGGTTTTCCGTAATGCAGCTGAAATTGTGCTTATTTTTAAGCAAGTGGCTGGTTCCAGCACCATCAGCCGCGGTGGGAGCTGGCAGCCCCTGGACACAGCAATTCCTCATGCTCGAGACAGGTCCTGGGGACGGGTGCAGCCAAGGGTTTCCTCTAACCCCAGCTCCTCATCAGCCTGAGGACTCACCAAGGGTTTCATTGAGTTTTTGGCTTCTCAGCTGCCCAGTGCATGATGTGAGCTCTCAGCGAAACATCTCACCTTCCTGTCACATCACAGCCTCCTGTTCTGCTAAAATACATACTTTTGCCCCACTTTTTCCCAGCAAACTTTTCAGATTGGTGGTGAATTCCTGAGAACACTCAAGGGGTTCCTCCATGTGTGGTGGTTGCAGAGGGTTTCTGCAGTTCCAGGAGATCTTCTGGAGCTCAGGCCTGAGTCTTTGAGATGGCTAAAGCCGGAACAACACAAGCAAAACAGGTAGCACCTAATTATTTCTGGCCTAAGCAAGCTTTGCTTGTGTATGCATTAATAAGCTGTTTCCACACAGCTAATTTCAGGAGGAAGAAGCGTGTGCCAGAAAGGAAAGCATAGGGAATTGCCTGCTGTACTGTGATTAAGGGTGTTGTACAATTAAACCAGAGCAGCTACTAATTGCAGCTGCACTAACGAGGTATTCATACACGCCGCAGCCTGTGCTGCTCGCCGCTCTTCCCCCTCTTTCCACGCTGTCGGGTTATTTGCTTTCATCATTGTTGTGGCTTCGTTTAGTTGCTGTCTATCTGATGACAACCTTTTAATTAAAAGGACCGCATCCCGGGGCCGCACGGCGTCTCCCGGCGGTGGCTGCCGTGCTCAGCAGGGGAGGAGGTTTGCCATGGGCTCCCGAAGCCCGGAGTCACCCCTGGCTGCGGGAAAGCTGCAGGTCTGGGTGCAGAAGCAGCTCCTGTGAAAGTCTGTCTTTGCAATCAGCCTCTGGGTTTATTTATTTGTTGTAAGCAACATCTCACAGTCCAGAAGACTCGTGTTTCACAGTTGCCATTTGTCTTAATTGCTTCGTATTTCCACACCTCTGCCTTTACTGGCAACGAGCGCGTTTCCTCCAGAGCTTTCCTGCCTCTCAACATCTTTTGAGGGAAGCTTCTGCCTTTTCTCTCACACAGTCCCCGCTGCCTCTGTGCAAGCTTTCATGGGGATGGCTTCAAGCCTGTGAATCCTCCGTCTTGTGCCCAAACACTTATTCCTGTCCCCCTGTTTCGTGCTCCTAGCTCCAGGGAGGGAAGCGGGCAGGGAAGTAAGACGCCCTTCTACTTGGGGTTATCTTAAGCAATAAGAGCATGCAAAACCTACTAATGCACTTACTTCTGGACAAGTTTTATTCAAGTATCATTTACAGTTGGTTTGAGGCTGCTATCAAAGGGTAGGTTATGGATTCAAGGTGCTGAGGTTTGGACCTGGACCACATGTGCCACGTGCCCAAAATCAGCTCAAGGCCACAGCTTGCCTGATCTGCCCGGCCAGGGAAGTTTCTGACCCATCCAGAAGCTGCCCCACACCTTCCTCAGCCATGAGCCCCCTCTGCAACTCCCCCATGTCCATGCAGTCAGTGCGATGACTCATGTGATGAGTTTACATATTTAAGGAGAGGAGTGAACTTAAGCATCTGCTTAACTTCAGCAAAGCCCTCAAGTATTCTCCTGCGTGAGGCTTTAGGTTATGAATCCTGAGGCTGCTGAAGCTAAAAGTCTATTTTCTAACGTCTGCTCTGGCATGCCTGTCTTTCTTTCCCATTTCTGGGCTGTGTTTGTTCCAGAAAAACTTTCTAACTGAAGTCTCAGCTGGTGCTGCAGAGCAATACGCAGGGTCCTTGCCGTGAGGATTTTTTGTGCTTGTCTCTACTTAAAAGAAGAGGCAGCAGGGACGGGGGAAATGGGAATAAAATGCAAATCAGATGATGCAAGTCTATAACCTGACCTGGGACGTCACTGCACAGACTATTTACTTCAAAGATTCACCCTTTGCCATGGCAACTCGGGGTGGAAGGCACATGCTGTACGAAGGAAAGTGCCCTGCTAAAGCCATTCACGTCGCTGGCGAGGTCTGGTTACAGCCCCTCGTCGGGCTGCTGCGAGCGCCCGGGCAGCGGGAGCCTTTCCAGCCCCTCGGCACTATACATCTTTCCATAGGAAACTTTCCTCCAGGGCCCAGCCTTCACTCCGAGTTTTATGCAATTGCTCAATCCAGGGTCTGCTCCTCCAGTTATGAGAAGGGAGAATTTTTGATTATTTCTCCCCCACACACCCTTTTAAACAAACTGCTCTGGTTCAATGTCACAATTGTCACCAAGCTGCCTGTGCCATAGGCTGCCTCTCCAACCATGGCCCACCGTGATGGCTCTGCTCCGTAGGGGAGATGCTGTTGGAATCCAGCCCGAGCATCGTGCAGGGAAAGGAAGGAGGTGATGGAGGGGGGAACATCGCTTTTGGAGGGGGGATGGCTTGTACCCAGTGCTGCCCCTGGGGACAGAGTGCTGGGTGCTGCCATGCTGTAGGGCACCAGCACCCAGGAAAGGAGCAAAACCAGATGTGAAAGTGGGCAAGAGCTAGAGGGTAAATTGCTAAGAGGGAGGACGTGGGCACTGACCCATGCTGCCTGGCTCGTCCCCCAATTGCTCCCCTCGGGGGGGATCCCCATGGGGAGGGTGTGCGATGGACGCACAGCCCCTTTCCAGGCAGCAAAGGGTTAATTTTGCCCCGGGAGAGACAGGGCACTATTATTGCTCAATTATTTTGCTTAAAGTCCGGTTTGGATACCTGCTGACCCGTGAAAAATCAGCAAGTTTTGCCCCCTGCTCTCGCCTCGCGCGGTGCCCGGTGCCGAGGGGTCGGTGGGTGTCGGAGACGCGTGCGATGGGCGGGATGCGGATGTTTCGGTGCTGCCGGAGGAGCAGGTAGCAAATCTCTCTCCGTCCTGGCGCTGGTCCAGCGGGACCACACTAACGATTAACAGGCTCCTAACGAGGAGCTTCCCTCCGCGCCCTCCTACCAGAAAGGGAGCTTTGGACCACATCTCTTAGCATCCCATCCCGAATCAGCGCTTTCTCCCCGCGTGCAGCCAAGGGCAGCTCGGGCAAGCCGTGCAGGCAGAGCAGGCAGCTGCCTGCTCCCGGGCACCGGAGGGCACTTAGCACCAAGCTCGTTGATGCTCATGGGCACAGACCCCCAAACCAAGCGGCAATAATTTACCCCCATAAAGGCAAAACTTCCCAAGGTCAAGCCCGTTGGCTACGACTTTTGCTTCTGACACTACATTTTATATTAAAGACCCAATCTTTCTCAAATATCCTTTTTTTGTTTTTTTTTTAGTTGAAAAAAAGACAGTTGGCAGCAGCCGAAGCGCTGTTACTTATTTAGCTAAACAAAGCATGTGGCTGTTTGTGTAGATATTATTCCTCTGGAAACACTGGTTTTAGTTAATCACCCTGTGACTTCTATTGGATTCTGTGTTTATATTCGCCAAAGCCTCTTTCTGGGCCTTTATGACATAATTTTGAAGTGTTGAAAAATCAGCTTATTCTCTGCCTGCACGGGCTGATAGTTTGGAGCATTTCTTTTTCCCCCTGTGAAGAAAATCCTCATAAACCACCTCATTCTTCAAGCGAAAGAACAGCTGGGGAGGGAAAAAAAAAACAAAAAAGAAAAAAAGAGAGAGAAAGAAAGGGAGCTTTTCTTGGCTGGGAAGCAAAGTGGCAACATCCACCTCATTTGATAAGCCAGAGGAAGAAGTGAATAAACCAGTGCCTGGTTTCCATTAGAGCTGTTTAGGAATGATGTGCCCAAAAACGCTGGGGCAGGTGGCTAGGTGATTCAGGCTCCTCGTGATGGGCAGGGTCGATACCTCGGCTTCTTGCTGGCGTTATTTTATTCTGCATAAATAAAATACTCCCTGAAATGCTGTTTCCTATACCCAAAGTGATTGCCTGCCCGCTGGGGCTTGCAGAACCCAGAGGTGATGGGTGGCTGGATTTTTCTGCCAACCCAAAGCATTGCACTCGGGGCTCGGGTCCGGCCAGCCCTGCAAACCAACAGCAAACGGAATTGAAGAGATGCATCTGTTGGCACAGCTTAAGCCCAAAGTTTAGGTTTTTGTAGTAAAAAGGCTTTAGAAAAGCTAATAGGAAATCAAAATGTTTCCATTACTGCTTCATTTCCATTAAAATAGGTTTTGAAAGTCCATAGGCAGCTTTAGGGACATGCATACAGCGGCTTCGGGCTGCTGTGCCAGAAAAAGAGAGTGAAAATGATGATTAGAATAGGTCAGCTATGGGAAAAACGTTGAGAAAAGCTTTTTACCATTTTGGAGCATTTTCTGCTTTGCGGGATTTAAAATGGTTTTCCTTCTGTTTGTTGAAATTTGCTTTTAAGGGGGATTTTTGACATTCCCCCCTCCTTTTGCCCTTTTTTGCAGTAGCAGGGGGGCTGGCAGGAGCATTCGAGGAACCTCCTTGGTTTCACAAGGTTTTCATATTTTATTTTTCCACTATGTAACCTTTTAAAAATTCTTCTAACATTAGAAATATTACGATGTTTCATATTTCCTTGGCCAATCTGGACCCTTTCTGGAGTTCAAGCTGTTTCTTTGAAGCCACAAAAGGCTAAAATGAAACATAAAGAATTTGCTACCAGAAAAGGGTAGAAAACTCCCCCTCCTTTGGGATGTTCACTGTCAGATTCAGGGGCAAAAAAAAGGGAGGAAAATAAAGAGGGAGAATAACTCTACATTTGGGTCCCAATAAAAACACAGAACATTAAGGCAAAAGGAAAAATTAGAAAAGCTTTACGAGTGTTTCAAGAAAGGTCAATCTTTACTGGGTTTCCTCCCAAGAAGGTCTGAATTGCAAAGGGTTGATCAAGAATAAGCAGGCAGAGAAAATGGTTTCTGTCTGGTTTTGCTGAGCAAAAAGCAAAAGGTGAGAGCTGTGGTGTAGAAGCGGTGACACTTTTAATTTCCTGCAATTTTAGTATTTTTATCTGTTATTGTCTGGAGATGTGAGCTGAAGCAAATGCTTTGCTCAGATGCGAGGTGGAGATGTTGGGATGGAGAGACCGAGTCGCTTTACACCATGATTAGGACCGTCTCAAGACACCAATAAACAATTTGAATTAGTAATAAAATACATGGCCAGGCAAAGTTCAGCCCGGTTGGGGTTTAATTTATTTATTGGAGAGAGAGTGTGGGACGTATCTGCTTCCTATCACCCCACTGTGTATTTTGCCTATATTTTTGTATCAAAGCTGAGTATTTGTAGAGACTTTGAAAATGGAAAGAGAGCATGAATAATTCCAACTCCAAGAAACACTTCTTATAGGGGCCTGGGAGTTTTGGGGTGTCAGACTGCCTCGGAAAGACAGGATGCCGAAATCTTAGAGGGTGAATAAAGGGGTCTTTTGGAAGCATCCTCTTTGCAATGCTTCATTTTCCCTAGGAGAGGGGTGCACTGTGCCCTCGGGAATTAGTGTCCACATTCATTATTATCTCTACGTGTGTCAATAGTTATCTCCATATGCAGCCCTGCTCTTCCTGCCACATCTGCTTCCCTTTCTGCTTCTCCTATTTACGTCTCCCAGCCAAGAGCAGCACTTCTGCTCGTATTTCATCACCCTTCTTTGCAGTGTTGTGTTGCCCACCAGCTCAGCCGGGCTTTTGGGGTACTCCTCTGTCCACCTCCATTGGGAAGCTGCTGGGATGCAGTTCACCAGAAGGACAAATTTGGTCTAACCTGGGGCCAGCACAACTTCTGCAGGGATTTGCAGTCTGAGCAGGCTGGCACATCCTGCAGGTGGGCTGTCAAAGGGCTCAAAAACACCGACAGATCCTTTGCACTGGAATATAGAGGCTAAGAAGCCATTTCCTCATCATAAATTGGGGGGAAATGGGCTACTGACTGACCCAACGCGTTGCTGCAGGCTGCGTGGAGGGATGTGGATGAGGACGGTGGCTGGAGGCTGGTCCTCCTTTCTGGATGGTCTTCTACCAGCGCGTAGGTGAGATGTTTACCCTGCGTCATGGTGTAAAAAGATAGTCTTCAATCCACATGTCTTGGTTTTTGCAGAAGCCTGCATAGGGAGCCCTCACAAAGCACCAGTGTGGGGCTGTACCTGCTCTCCCCATCCTGCTGGGTCAGCGGCTCCTTGTTTTCTGCCCCTCAATGGTGCTTTCCCCGACTCCCGTCCTGCAGCTTCAGGTTTTGCTGCCTCCCATTTGAGGGCAGCTTTGCTAGGCTTCTCAGGAAAGGAACCTTTTCCCATTTCCATTGCTTAAATAAAAACATAAACATATGTGAGGGTCACCAAAAAGCCAGTATTGCTCCAGAGCAGTGCCCAGGTTGCTCCGGCTCACAGCTTATTCCTGCAGAAGTTTCTGATGCCGGTCCCTCTTCTAATATATCAGAGGATTTTGTAGTTTGAGAAGCTCTGGCATCTGTAAAAGACATAAAACTATGGTCGGGCAGCTCTGCCCCAGAGCCTCACCGCGACTTTGCTTTGTCCCCAGTAGCAGTGTGCTGGTGTGACTTGTTCCTCCCAGCCCAGCTCCCCGCCAGCAGAAAGCCAGGTTGGAGCTTGGATAAAAACACACAGCGTGGTTCCTGGGGGAGAAACAGATGATCCTTTGCATCTGACATCCCCTCCTCTCTCTCACACCTCATAAATCGAGCGCCTGCTCAAAGGACGGCTGGTTGCGAGATGTTGGGGATGTCAGATGTGGCAGCTCCATCACGCCCAGTTTGGGGTTATTGATGCTCCCGCCATCCTCAGGCTGAGGCGCTCGCCAGGACATTCGTGGCATTCTGGATGTGTAACGGCATTGCCTTGGACAGTGGTTTAATTATTTTCCAAAACGTTTTGTATACAAAAAGTGCTAAGGGCCAAATCTGCTCTTAATTACCTTGTTTTGATTTTCCTGGAGCTCACTTAGGCTGTGACTTGTGGAGCTGAAGGAAGCTGGCGCTCTGCGTTGCTGACTTTATTGCGCATATCTAAGGGTGTGTGGACGTTTTGACATGCACACAAAAGCTCACAACCTTCCTGGGAACAGCAGGACCCAGGGCTGATGCCCTGACCATGTCGTGATGCGCACAGGCCATGCTTTGCTTTTATTCTTCTCTAAGATCCCAAGGTACGTCCTGAAAGCAATTTCTTTGCTTTTCTCTTTGGCTTCTCAAGTCTTTTCCAGTACCAGTTCCTCAGGCTCAGTGGTGATGTGATGGATAGTAAAAAAAAAGTGTAAGTTCAGGGAGAGGAGCTGCAACACTGCTTTGCCCAAAACAGCCTTGAAGGGGTTTTGTTCCTGCTTTTATCTGGATTTTCAGCCAGTAACATCCGTTCTGTTCCTCCCTAGCCGGTGTGTATCCACATGGATACACACAGGCTCACACCATGCAGATGATTTTGGGAGATAAGCTGGCATTTTTGGCGAGTTGTGGGTGAGGGTGTTTGTGGAAAGCCTTTGCATTTCAGGGTGGAACAGATACTGTTTGAAAATAGCTCTGGCAAATAGCTGCAGTCTCAGCTTCGGTCCCGATTTCAGTTCCACTGTTTCTCCAAACCACAGAAATCCACCTGGCATCTTCATTTTACATCAGCGGGGACTCCGCCACTGCAGAGCGTGCACGCCTGTGCCCCTTCCTGGCTATCGGCATGCCAAGGGATGGCAAGGCTGGGAGGCAGCTGCCGCGCTTCTGCAATCCCCTTCATCCTCTCACCAGGGGCTCCACCATCCCCAGTGCTCCCTACCCCAAATAACCCATCCATCTGGGGTACCAGCTGCCTCCCGAGCCGGAACGGGGGAGGCTGGAGGGAACCCATGGCCATGGTACGTATGGATGAGAGTGGGCTTGCTGCAGAGGAGGAGGCGGGCAGCAGAGAGAGCAGGTATGGAAATGCAAAGACACAAAGAGGCTTTTTGAGGTTGCCCAGGAAACGGCAATTCTGGAATTTCCTAACTTTGCTTTTGCAACTTTAATGTTCCTGTAATGACGCCGGCGGAGTGTTCGCGTGGGTCTGTGCAGTCAATGGTTTGTAAAGCAGCATCAATCTCTCGAGCTTTGGGATTGTCAGCGGGTAGGAAGCCCCGTGTGAATGTGAGTGGTGAGGTAGCGCTTGCTGCTTTCAGATGCTTTCATGCAGAAACCTCGAAGTCAGAGGATTGAACCTATAAGCACTTTAAATGAACAGTTTATGGGTGGAAATCCTGCCTCCTGAGGCTGCTGTTGCTTTTTTAAAGAGGATCAGTTTGGAGATTATCGTGTCTTTGAAAGAAAAAAATAAATCTGATTCAACTTGTTCTTGATCCCCTCAAATCAAATCACATAAACCCGTCTCATATCTCCCTTCTGGCCCGTGTCACTGGAGCAAAGCCCTGATGACCCCAGCGTGCAGATGCCCGGCACGATGCATCCCGTATGGAGCTTAGGGAGCCCCTTGGGGTGAAGCACAGCACGGGCAGAGGGGTGTCTCAGCTGCTAAAAACATTTTCTGGGGGGCAAATCCTATGTGGGGCTGACCCTGACCCTTTCGGTGACGCCGTCCCAGTTCATCTGTGCCTTGCCTTTGCCTTAGGTCCTGCCAAAGGCTGAGCTGGAGCTCAGATGCTTTCTACTTCGCTTCTTGCTGGCGCGTGTGTTCTGTTCTTTTAAAGTTTTTTATTGTGAGCAATCATGATTTGCACGTTAATATAATATCATGATGATAATCTGGCAGCGGGCAAAGCTGGATGCAGCATAGGAAAGTTCCTTCGTCTCCTGTTTCCATTTTTCTTGGAAGGGAGGGCAGCGCGAGAGGAGGCGGCCGAGGCACAATGGGCTTGAACCCGACGGCCAGATTTCTGGCCGAAGCGCTGGATCCAGCAGCCGAAAGCAGGGAAAGGGATTTATTCCCAATTGTAGGCTTTGGCGCAGAGGCTGCGGTTGCGATAGGTGCTGGCTGGACCGCTCCGGAGGAGGATTCCCTTCCAGCTGCAGGTACAGCACCCGAGCGGCAGTGCCGGCCGCTGCAGCTCATCCCTGCCAGTGACCAGATCCAGATCTGGGATGCCGAGAGGGACGGAGTAGAGGAAAGAGTGGAGAAATCAGCCACCACAGCAGAAATGCAGCTCCCCCAGCCATGGCAGTGGTACCCCAAATCCTGCAATACTCGCTCGGTCCCTCAAAGCCCCAACTGCTGGAGGCAGGGAATTCACGGAGGTTCACATGTTCATTTAGAATAAAAATGAGGTAACTGGAAACCTGAAAAAAATGCTGTTAGAGCCGAGGATAGAGACTAGAAAATCAAGTCATTTTTTTCAGTCTAATTATTTTTGAGTCAGTATTGCTTTGCCTTTCGAAATCTGACTCAGGACTTTTGCATACTTGAGGCTGGCAAGGCTGGCTGGGTTACAAAAATGTTTGCCTCCAAGAAAGCCTGGCAGAGCATGTGATTTCCAAAAAAAAAACCCCAAACAAAAAATCAAGTTAATCCCTTTATGTTTTCTGTAGCTTTCACCGATCTGCTCCCCCACAACCTGTCTCACTTCTTTGTATTGCCCGTCTAGGTACGTTACGGATCTGAATTGCCTCCTAGCAATTAAGCAAAGTTAAAATTCTTTCCTGACCTTGGGTTTATCAAGCTCCTTTCTCAGGTTTGGCATGTGTCAGGCTGCTAAAAAAAAAACAACAAAAAAAACCCACATGCCACGACTTGTTGCCGAAGCCTTTGGGGCAGGGGGGGAAGCCGGAGCAGGTGGGACTGGAAACAATGGTGGAGGCAGAAGATGCTCACGTGAAACCGCAGAGCCCGGGGGCTGTTAGAAAATTCAGCGGTAGCAGACTGAAAAAGGAAGGGTTTGGCATCCAGCCACCGCCGACAGACGCTCGTGAGCTCCGTGGAGGTACCTGCCCTTTCGGCTCAGCCTTTGCATTTTTTCACCCCTGTTGCCGATGAAGAGCCGACGTTGGCTCTGCCTCTTTTCCGCTCTGCCTCCCTGCTTCGCCTTAGGAAGCGCAGAAGCCCTTGCCTGGTCCACAGATGGGGCGGGCATGTGTTCTAGCAGACAAATATTTTTTCCCAAATATTTCCCAGGTGGTATTTCTGGAGGCGACTGGGGCTGTTTTTCCCCCTGGGGCCGTGGGATTTTCCAGCTGCCTGCGGTCGGTGCCCGCGCGGAGACGCAGCCGGCGGCAGCAGCGCCCCAAACAAGATGACAATCCGGCAGCGGTCGGATGCTGGGGCGGGACGAACGTCTCGTCTTTGTATGGTTCAAATCATGTTTATATCTGGAAAAAATAAAGCAAATTGGGGCAGTGCCGTGGGATTTGGCTGCTGCTTTGTAAGACTGAGGAGTCGCTTTAGGTCTGTGGGTCCCTGAGCCCAGCCAGGTCCTTACGGCACGTGGCTTCTTGCAAGGGAGGAGGGCTTGGGACAGGGGGGCTATTTATTAGGAATGAAATAACCAGGCAGCAGAGGATGCAAAATTGGCCCCAGCTTCCAAGAGGACGCAGAGGCCATCTAAACCTGGCATTTTTTGTAAGGACCTTGCCCTGTGTGGTGAGAAGTGTCTTCTTTTCACGCAAGGGAACGGACCCCCATCTCCCACCCCACAAAACCCACCGGTGCTTTCCCTTGGGGCCATGCTAGGTGGGATTTGTAAGTGAAAAAGCCTCATCTGACCAAACTTTAAATTTTCATTTCCTTTGTAAAATTGGAAAATAACTACGTTTTTATTAGAAATCAAATGTTCTGACCTAGCACTGTTCTTAAGCACCAAGTTTTCCCTCGGTGGTGTTGCTGTTGTATGTGTCAAAAAGGAGCAAAAATTCCAAACCAAACCTTTAAAAAATATCCCAGAAATGGCTTGTTTTGGCTGGATTTCTCCCACGAGCTCGGTCCAAGCTGGCAAGAAGGCGGGAAGGATCTGCTTGAGAAGTATGGATGTGGGCGAGCACTGGAGCAAGGAAAAGACCTGGAAAGTTTGGGTATACTTGGAGAGAGCAGCTTTTTTGGGGTCATATATACATGTATAGAGGGAAAAGTGACTTCTATGTGGGGTCCAAATGAATCTGAAGGCTCCTAAACTCAACGGGCCAAGATGCCAGTTAAGAAATCATCGAACTTAGTGGTTAATAAGCCTATAAATAAACCTTTGTCCATGCTATGGTCGGCGAGTGAAGACAAATGTCTTCGAAAGATGCGTTTTCTCCACTTTGTGCTGGAAGATTTCTATTTTACAGCTCAGGCCAGCCACAAAAAATGTTTGGTTTTATTTTTTCCGCTCCTCCCCGCCCCCCCCCGCCTTTAGTTTCTATTGCTTTGGAGGGCTACAATGGTTGAAGGCTTTTAAACAAAATTATACCACCAGTGGGAGAAGTTCCAAGCAGACTGTGCCAAGCTCTGCACAAACAGTCCAGCAGACTTGAACTACTCCAGGCTGCATAATGGAAATCACCCATGTTGGCCGATAATCTGTGCATGATTCACGCTCTGGCAAAACGTGTTGTAACTGTAGGTGTCAGTTAAAGTCAGGCCCTTAAAGCTATTTTAACACGCTCCTTTTTAGTGTAATTTCCTTTGTTTTTAACGGGAGTATTCATTAAAAAGCTGCCAGAAAAAGAGGAAGGGGAGGACTAGCGCAGCTCTTGGGTTTTGAAAATGCTGGGAGGTGGCTTTTCTCCAAGGTCTGGGCCCATCCAGGGTCTATCAGATAGCGATGCGATGTGCTGAGATGCGGGAATGATGCCTTGGCCAGAGCCAGCTCTGCAGCACCTGCCCGGATGGTAGCATTTTCCACTCAGGGAGGACAACTCATTTCTTAGGGCATCATGGTTATAAAGAGTTGCAATGGTTATTAATGCTGTGCAAGTCTTTGCAGGAATGTAGGAGCCAGAAGAGGTGGCTTTTCCCAAAGTATTGATGCTGGAGCCTTGCTCTGGTGCCTGTGGTGCTCTAAGAGAGACAGCCCGTCACTGGCTCTGGAGACTCCAGGAGGTAATTTGCACTCATTTAGTGTTATGGCTGGGCTTAAGCTCTTTCCAAAGCTGGGTCTGTGTGGTATCAGGGTCCCTTATATTTCAATGAAAATAGATCTTAGAGGCCAGTGATGAAAATCGAGGTGCTCTCTATGTTGTTTTTTTAAGATTGCGTCTCTCCGGCTGCCTGGAGGATATTACTGTGCCTGAACACCAGGAGCTAAGACAGGGGAGGTAGCCAATGGAGAAATCCCTGGGAAACAAAACAAAGGGAAAGACGAGAGTCCTGAGAAATCCAGCCTGTCCCTTAATGAAGCAGTGCAAATGGAAGGGAAATTTTGTAAAACAGAACAGTTTTTGTAAAAGGAAAAAGGAAGGATGACAGCCGCACGCTCTGCGCGGATCCTGCCCCGCTTCTCTGCACTGCTTACCTTGGGAGCTGAAGGGAAAGGTATCCTAAAAAACCTGGAGCATTTCAAAACATTTCAAGTTCCCATTTGGGAATGGGAGCACCCTCGGTTTCTTTTGATGATGCTAAAAAGCCACAATAATTGAGATGGGTTTGGTCTGGATGAGGTATCGTGTTCAGCCTGAAACAGGTTTTTTCCCACAGCTTTTTCCTTCATCTTGCCTCAAATTTTTGCTCTGAGTTAACCTCAGAGTACTTCCCACCTCCAGGTTCACTGGAATTTGCAATGAACCAAAAAAATCAGTTATTCTTCCAGCCCCCACCTGAGAGTGGGATGATTTACTGCGTTAGTGAAGTCCTGAGCAGTGGTTCTTGTAGTGGAGAAAGTCACCTTTCTCCATGGAAATGGGGCTTCTCAGCAGGTATGGGTATGAGGTCTGTTGGTTTATTAGTCTATGCTAGTTTTGCCTGGGGATTGGCATCTCCCTGGCTGCTCCCAGGATTTGTGCTGGGTCCCGGAGCTGCTCTTGCCGTGCCAGGCTCCCGCGTTGCCCCTCAGAGTTGGTATTTCCTTGAATAAGACATTCATAACCATGATGCAGGTTCAGGTAAGCAGGATGGGAGAGGAGATCATGTCCACTTTGCTGGGTAGGAAATAATCTGGCTACAGCTGTTTGCAAACTCTCATCGCTCCTGTCTGAGACTGTGAAGAAATTAGTTGCTGTATTGCTCCCCACACCCCCACTGCAAAATCATCAAAAACAGCACTCCAGCAAAACCAAAAAATAATAAAAAAAACCCAACCCCAAATATATAACTATATTGTGCAAAACAAAATATACAGCTTTTCCAAGCATTCCCCCATTTAGGTGATGGGGGAAAACAAACCCTGGCATAAGAGAGGGGAAGAAAAGGGGTTTCAAGCTTCCAAAGGATGATGAATTTCTGAAGGAAATTGTTCTGTAACTGCTGAAATACGTGCTCATCGCAAGGGCTGGGAAAGGTGACTTGACCTGACTGGTTCTCAGTTAAATTGCTTTCCTTTCTCGGCTCCCTCTGAGGCATTTGGAGATGCTCAGGGCAGCAGCAGCAGCTTTATGAGAAGGGACTGGATCTGTCCCTTTGTGGGGCTTGTTTACTTTTGTCTGGAGCAAAGCCCTGCCTCTTCGCTTCTGAAGCAGTTTGGAAGCGTTTCCCATCATGTTCTTTGCTTGTACGGCTGCTGTTTATGGCATCTGCATTTTTCCTGGTGACCCTCTGCACTGTCTCGGTGGCCTCTGCTTGTTCACTCGTCCCTCTCCCCTTGGCAGAAATGGTGTCAACAAAACTCTGCTCCCAAGAATGCAGCTTGACAGTTTTCTGCCCAATTTTGGGGGCTGTTTCTTCCCCCCCTGCTGTCCCGAGATACTGGATGTATGGATCTAGTCTTTGATGTTGACGGTTTTTCTGGCTCGTGCCTGCATTGTAGCTGGAGACACATGCTGGCTACCAAGCGTTTCACAGGGACGCTTGTTTTGGAAGCACAGTGGGGCTGCCTGGGAGACCCACTGCTCAGTGGATCACGCTGATGTGAAGCTGGGGTCAGCAACTGAGGCTGCACCCCCTTATCAGAGCTCTGTCATATGGAGGAGGGAGATGCTGCCAGAAAAGTTCCTCAAGAAGGTCTCTCTAGAGATGGGGAGGAAGAGACTGGGTGGGAGGAGCATTCATCTGAGGTCAGGTCTGACCTCTGGAGCTCCTGTCATTGGGATGGAGGTCCTGGGGTGCATGGGAGTGCATGGTGTGGAGGAGCATGTCTCTACTCAGGTGAGTGTTTGAACTCTTGGTGCATTTCAGCAGGTGTTTTCTTGCAGAAGCAAAGCTCAACATCTCAGTAACGGGCTTCCTGTCCATGTTCAAGGCTCTGGCTCCATCCCACAAATCACTGTGACTGCTGTAGCCATTCTCTTGAAGGCAGCTCTGTGTTGCAAGAGCTTGCCATGGCATTCCATAGGAACATCTTGCCCTCACTCAAAGCGTAGGAAGAACAGACAGTGGGTGGAGGCAGCAGAGCCAGACTTTCTGCTCTGGAAGGACAGCATTGGTTGGTGGAATTAAGAGGATGAGAACTGGGATGAACTTTCTACAAGAGGGTGGAGGAAAAGCTCTAGGGATGGTGGCAAGGATGGCTTTCTCCAAACAGCTGGGAGTCAGCGAGCTCTTACACATGCCGTATTATCCCTGCTGGGTGAGTTCCAACTTTTTGTTCAGATTTAATTTCTGGCTTCAGAACGTTATTGTCAAAATGTTTTTGTTTGACTCAGGCCACTTCAATACCATCCCAAAGCATCTCTGCACAACACAGAGGCCACTAAATGCCTCCTTGTCACTGCAGAAGCCATGTGCACAGTGGCTGTCAGGTTTCTAGGAAGCCCGTAGCTTCCACGTTCCTTCTCCTTGGGCATTTTGTCTCCGTTCTGCCTTTGGTGCGGACTGGAGCCTGTCCATGGGGTCTTGCTAGTCTGTTGTTCAGCAACTTCATAAGTAGGTTTCAAAATAGTTGCCTCTTGCTTTTTGGGCCTGCTCGGCAAGGGCTGTTTTCTCGGTAAGCACCAAGGAGGTCTTCAGGGAATCCCAGGAAATCAGCACAGCGTGGCTGTTGAAAGCGTCGGAGCCCATTAATGATGCCAGACATGCCGTTTCTGCTCCTCTTACTGCTGTCTGCCTCTCTCTCCCTTGCCATTTCACTCGCTCTGGAGTTTTTTTTCCACGAAGGCTCAAGGCTTTAAATAGCAAAGCCTGACTCAATGCAGTGCCAGCCAGCAGCTGGCGAGGAGCTTACCACCGATAACTGAGCCCATCCCATGACTGCACGCTCCGTGGGTGTCCCTGGTGTACTGCCACCAGAAGTGCTTTAGGAAGGGCAGAGCCGCTGGAGACCCAACAAGGAGCCACATAAAGCCTATACAGCCTTCCCTGTCCCACCAATTCTTTACCAGCTATAAAACAGGGAGGTGGGCAAAGCTGAGAAAGCATCTACGCTTGACCTTTGCAGAGGCTGTAGAAGCAGCACATCAGCTATTAGTGGGTTCTTCTGGAGGATGAGGTAGGATATTTTGATTATACATGACACTAAGCAAGGCAACTGGGGAAGCCCGACACAAAATCTCCCCAGAAGCTTGCAGCAGCATGAGTAATGCCACAGAACGGAGAGCTGCAGGAATGACTAGACCATAAAGTCATTACAAGTGGTGAGCGGCTGCAGAGGAATTTGTTTGCTTCTGCCCTCCTGTTCCTGCCCCTCACCATCTGCTTGCTTTGGAGAGGGGATGTTGGTGTTGCTGGGGCAGATGTTGTGTCCAAGAGGGACCCAAGATCCTTCGTTTCCCAGCTTTGGGCAGAAAGGAATAGAGGCTGCCTGGGCTCGTAGCTCCTCTGCAGCCAAATGTTTTGAACTTGTGGTCTCCAGGACCTGAAAGGAGGCACAAGAAAAACAAGCTGTGCAGTGTCTCCTACAGCTGGGCAGGATTTATTCCATAAATTTTCACATGGCATGAGCCTCTCTTTTAATTGTTGGTCCTGGCACCATTGCAGAGCTCTGGGGCAGACAGGGATATGCAAAAGCGGACCCCTCTGCAAGGTGGGCTCACCTCATGTGGGGTCCTAGGAAGACATTTGTCCTTAAAAGAGCACAGCATCCTCAAGGAAGGACAAATGAGGTTTGTCACTGAAAGGAATGGGTGTGCACCAAGGGATTTCAGCCCCTGTGGACTTCCCCAGCTGCCCCAAACTGCTTGAGCTCACACATCTGTGAAGGAATAACCAGATGCTGCAGAAGCCCTTCACCCTCCCAAGTGTCTACTTGACAATTTGTGGAGCTATTTGCCCCAAATTGCAAGGCTCGGGGCTCGCCCGTGCCCTCTTTGGAGGGGTGATGCTCCCAGGTGGGACGCCCCAAAGCTTGTCATTTCCCCACTGTGGTTTGCAAGCCCAGCTGGGAGGCTGTGGAGGCAAAAGGCCAGTATCAGACATCTGGGTCTCGTATCTCTGTTTACCACAGACTCGTTTAGAGCGATGTTCATGGCAAGTTAACTCATTTGGCACCCTCCATTAGTGCAGAAGATGCTTTCGTGCAGAAGGTGTCTCTCTCTGATTTGCAGTGCTTGAGTGGTGTGAGCCCCACATCTCACTTGGTCTTTGCATCTCTTTGGCTGCTGCTGGGCTGCAAGGAGACATAAAAAAAAAAGTAAGCTGTGTTGACTTCAACATTGTGTGAAAGTATTTTCCCATCGTTCTCCGTTGAAAAGCATGATTTAATTAACATTTTTATATGTTTATTATTTAAGAAAGCATGTGCTGCCACTGCTTTTTTTTTTTCCTTGGTTTGACCCAACTTGTGTTTGTTATGAATTAGTTGAGTCGTATTCCATGGTAGAGCCAGGAGGGGAAGGGAGGGATGGAGAGAGAGCACCCGCCCTTCCCACCCTGCCTGATCTGGGGACCTGGTGGGGCATCAGCTTTGTGTGATTGGTGTCCATGCACGGAACAAGTCAGGAACAGCTGCTGGGCTTTAAATCCACTCTCTCTGCTAATCCACGTTAGCTCTCAAACAAATGCCAGACCTGCAAATATTTTCTACGGTTATGTTACAGGTGTGAGCTGGATGGGCTTTCTCCATCCTGCTTATGATCTGACACCACTGGTCACAGCAGCGTTGCTTGGGATTTATGGCTATTAAATCGCTGTTTCTTGGCTTTAGGAAAGGAACTGTTGGGAGCTTTCGAAGGGAGGCCACCCAAACCCATGAGAGAAATCAAGGTTATGGTGAAGCTATATCTGACGCAGTGATCTCAGCAGAACCCTCGCTGCTGCGAGAGGGGGCTGTTAATGGGTTTGCAGGCTGTAAGGGAGACTGCCAGCATGGTCCCTGGTGGGACGTTCCCACCTGCAGCAAAAGCTGGTGAACAAACACCCTCACGTCTACCGTGGCAGGATGAAATAAGGTATCGCCAGTGGTCATTTGCTGCTTGGCAGCAGCAGAGGGTCTCAGGATGCTGAAAGATCTATTCTAGCTCCTTAATCTCTTCTCACCACAGCTTGATGTGATTTTGAGGGTCCAACAAACCCTGTTGAGGTTCCTGACTTGGTTGTCCTGGAGACCCCTTGTTCTGTGAGGAGGTCGGTGTATTTAGACAGGCAATTCATGCCAGTCTCTGGCCAAAAAGGCACAAAGCTGGATATGGACTCTGGATACCGAGTAATGTCTTCAGGTGACAGGTTACAGATCAGAATCAGGGCTATTTAAGGCCAGCTTTAAACTCCATTTCTCTCTGCAAGACTCTGATGAAGCCTCTGCCGAAGGAGGGTGGTGGTGATTGCAGGGAGCAACCCTCTCTTTACGTGCATTGCTGTCGTGTAAGAGTCTCAGGGATGGGTTTTTTTGCTATGCTGTGGCCTTACTTTAGGAAAAAAAGGAAAGAAAAAGAAAAGCCATATTTAGTCCAAGCCCTTTAAGCACATGCTTAACCTCACACCAGCGCTGGAGGCTCCCCCGCGCCAGTGCTGGGGATTTTACTCATCGTGAAAGTAAACATGTGCTTTAGGGCTCTGAAAACAGATATAAAAAAAATCCTGCCCTGAAGGAGAAGGATAAACATTGCTAAAATGTTATCATTTGTACAACTGCGCTCTGGGTGCTGGATACGGCCACGACCGCAAGAGTTTCTTCCACTGCACGGGAAAGTGCCTGGGAGTTTCGCTTGGACCAGCTGGAGTAGGGAACAGATCTGTTTAGCATCCTCTGTCCTTATCAGCATAAACAGAGCCCCCATCTTCTGGGAGGGGATCACAATGGCTGGAAAAAAGACCAGCCCCCCTTTCAGGGATGGTTGTAAGATGGGTACTTGTGGCTCCTTGGTCCCATCAGCTCGTGTATCACCACCAGCAGCAAGATGCCCCCTTTCCCAATGTCCTGACTCGCTGCAGCTGGCCCCGTTTCCAGTAGGTCCCAACATGGGCTGCAATGGGCTCCAGCTGGGGGGGGGCACCCAGTGAGTGCCTCCCAAGGAGACCTCCATCCTCCTGGAGCCCCTGTGGGACTTTTCCTTCTGGTTAGTGCATCAAACCTGTGCCTGGAGCTTGTCCCGCTCTCCTCCGAGCGACGCCATAGAAAGCAGGGGAAGGTATATATATAATCATAAAAAATCATACCGACACGAAGCCTGGACCTTACGGCTTTTGCCGAGGGGCCCTCGGCCTCTTCGCGTCTCTCTCTGGGGCTAAAGATAGCCGTGTCTGCAGCTGAGCTGTGAATCAGGAGTAAAAAATGTGGGTCACCTCCTGTGCGAAGAAATGAACGTTCGGAGACTCATCTGCTCCTGACCTCATTTTGCTGGGTATGAATCAGGCCTCCAGCCCGACGGACCCCACAGCTGCTACGGCAGCTTCCGACGCGGTTCCCAAACCCCGCGGCAGGGCTTTGGCAAAGGCTTTTTGGGGCCAGTTTGCTCAGTTGTAACAAATGGGGTGTTAATTGGGTAAGGGCCCAGGCGTGGCTTTTTTCCCTGGGGACGGTGGTGGTGCTCAGGGCAGGGAATGCAGATGGTTAAACCCGGTGTTCCCACCCCAGGTGTGCGCACACACGTGTGCACAACCACAGGCCAGCACGGCCCGGCGTGCTTCGGGACGTGCCCTGCGCTGCACGGGGTGGACATGGCATGTGTCTGTGTGCAAACGCTGATGGGCACGTGTGTGTGTGCCCGAAACACCACTGCCCGCGACCGGGGATATGATGCGTGGTGCAACCAGGTACTGACACACACCCGGGGAAAACTGCACATACACTTAATGCAGTCTTTCTTTTTTAATTTTTTTTTTTTTTTTCCTATCCCACGGTTGCAAAATCCACTCCTGTTTTTTTCTTTGTTGAAGTAAAACCTGACATGGACTCCAAACCAGCTAGAAACCCTAAGGAAAAAGCGTGAGGGAGCCCCGAGCGGAGTCCTTGTCGCTCACACGCTCCAGGTGTGCTCTCAGTGGAGCTGCTTTATTTCTCTGTGCTTCGCTTTCCCCTTTTCTAACCCAGGGGTTATGCAGCTTTTCTTCGCCTCCGAAAGCCAGAGCAAGAAGGTGAAGGCAGCGGTGGCACTTCTGGAGGGTGGCATCGCTTGAGACCCGGCTGGGTCACGCCACCCCATCTTGATGCAGTGTCACAGGTTAATAAGGGCACGAACTGCTTCACCCTCTGCCTTGGGCTGGTTTTGAATAACACAATTATGGGGGAAAACCCCTTTCCCCGAAGGCGGAAGGCTGCTTTCCTCTTTGCATCCGCCTGGGCTAAAAGGTCCGGCACGGCAGAGGAGCGTTTCGGCTCTCGTTAAGCAGATGAAACGGGAACGTGCTCGGAGCCGTGACCTGCAAACCCCAAGAGCAGGAATTGCTCTTGGATGGAGGCTGGGGCCGGTGCATGCTGGGGCTCGCGTTCCTGCTCCCGCTCGGGTTTTGTTGCCCCGCGGAGCTTCGTCTTTCAAAACCCTGGAGTCAGGAAATAGTTAAACGCTACAGTATTTTGATTAGCAGAGCCTTAAAGTCAGTAAAAAAGACAGTCAGAGAGAACTATCAGGAGCATGCTAATGAAGTGAAGTCATCAGCAGACACCAGAGAAGTATTCATGCCTGCTCCACGCCGGACGGGTATCGCCGGATCCCAGCAAGGCGCATGCAGGTGGAGCGGGGCTCGCAGGGACCCGGGGCTCGGCCGTCCCGCTCCCTTCACTCCCCTCCCTTTGGATATTGCAACGCTTTCCCTGGGATTTTTTTTATTTTTTTTTTCACTTCACTGGAGCTTAATGATATTTCCAGCTCCGAGGGAGCTGCGGGAAGACTGGAGATAGTGCAGTGAGAGACTAGAAAGACAGCAAAGGGCAGCTCCCGGCTCCGCGGGAAAGGTGAGGGCATTCTCTTGGAAAATCCCTTGGGTTTCTCTGTGTCGCCGATGGTTGGGTTGTGGAAATGCTGGGGGTGGGGAAAGGGGGATGTTTCTGGAAACACGGCGGCGTTTCGTGCTCGCTCTGCAGCTGGAAAGTTTGCTGAGGGGTGTCCGGGGATGGCGATGCCCTGGGGAGCCCTGCCCGGCCCCGGCGCCCAGGTACGGAGCTCCCGGGAGAGCGGGGCAGGAAAGCTGCTCTCGGGAACGGCGAGCAAAGCAGAACCCAGCTGCCTTTAGTCCTTATCCTCTAGTCCCCCTTCGAAAAATACGTGGGCAGTTTTAAGCATTGAAAAAATTATTGTTCTCCTCTTCCGGGGCTTTGCAAAGAAACTGTGTCAAGCTTTTATCATCCTTGCTCTTCGAGCCCCTGTGTGTTAGCATTGGTGGCTCACAGGCTCGGGTCCTGCCTTTTCTGTCAAAAATGGCTTTTTTGGAATAATTTGGAAACTTAGGACAGAGAAAAGTTTTAGTTAAGCAGTTGCTTTAAGGCTAAACTCAGTAACTCTTATGCAGACAAGTCCACGCTGGAGCTGATGACTCGACAGTGCTGTTTAATTTACAGAAAGTCACACCCTGAAAACATGCATTTTTGTTTATCGTAAATGAAAGAAAAACAGGCAGAAGTGGTTCTGCTCCTAACCAGATGTGATTAAGCCGTTCAAGATGATGAGTTCCTGGGACTATTCCTGGGTAAGATGAGCATATATTGCTTTCCAGTGGTTAGAAATGAGCTGACGACTCCACTACTGTGTCGAGCTTAGCGCTCGTACAGACCCCCAGCCTGTCTTCAGGTCTGTCCCCAAATGATATATTTTTTACCTCATGGTAGCTTTAATTTTCCTATGACAGAAGCGTCCAAGCTCATGACGCTGAGAGTGTATTTCGAGGAAGACAGACACCCGGCTTCTGGGTTTTTGTGAACTCCCGCAAATACCCTGCTCCTGATTGCAAATAATACGTCCTTAAAAAAAAATATCCCTTGATTTTATCCATATGGAAGTTAACATAATATCAACATTAACTGAATTTTTGGGGCCTAGGGACTCCCAGCAAGACTGGCGACACGATTACCTTTTAAATCCTACATCAGAAGCGTCTTGTTTCCTCGGATCCCGTTATAGCTAGAAAATTTTAATGAGTTACCCTAAAAATGACATCTCTCTATTTGGCTACATCCCAGCCCAAAGCAGATCCCCTGCAAACCCCCCTCTCTGGGTGGCGGATGGATACAGGTAGGTGTCCCCCTGCTGTGCCCACAGGACCACCTTCCTGGGAGGATTTTCCTTTCGCAGGTGCTTTCTCCCCCGCAGCTCTCTGTGGGTGGGAAATGCACCTTCCTCCACGTGCGTCGCACACCGGGGCAGCATCTGGGTGAGCTCCTTGTGACGGACTCAGCTCCGTGTCCCTGATGCACCTGGGGACATCGCACTGCCTTCTTTTTTTTCTATTGCAAGCACAGCTTTCACTAAATAAGAGAAAATTCAGGGAGGATCTCCTCCTTTCTTAACTCCCCTGCCCAGATCCCTGTCTGCAGCGTCTTGTGTCCTGCCCATGGTAGGTGCAAGCAGAGGACCCACGGAAGGACTTTGGGCGCAGGCAGAGGTGGACAAGCCCAGGTGACCCTTGGCAAGGTCTCCCGAGTGCTGTGACCCGCTTCTGGGCAGCCTCCCCCAGCCCGACTTGCCACTCTGAGCTCTTAGGGTGGCTTTTCCTTAATACACCCCAAATCATTTAAAACAGTGATGCCGAGATTCACCTTGCGTGCCCTCCCAGTGGGCTGCCAGCGGGACGCGTGGCTGTACCAAACCGACCAAGAAAAAGCTAAAATTGCCAATTCCTCTCGTTTTTTGTGGGTAGAATTTGAGCTCTGCACACAGCATAGCCCTGCCAGCTGCGGGTGGTGTAGCCTGGCTGTCAGGCTGGCTCCAGCTGCCTTCAAAGGGAGACAGGAGTGTGCTTTCTGAAGCTGGAACGCACCTCGTCCCACCAAGGACGTGGATTTTGTCAGTCTCCCGAGCCTCGTCTCAGCTTGAGTCGCACCGTAACCGGCCGGTTGTGCATCCAGTGCAAATGAACTAGTAACTAGTTGCGTTGTTCTGATTTTTGCTGCAGATTTTTGGGGGATCGTAGCACACAGGGACCTGAAAATCGGCTAGCAGGAGCTGCCCACAGGTCCCATGGGCTTTAAACACCCCTGGATCCTCTGCCGTCCACTTTGGCTGGCTGTCCTTGGAGGGGAAAGGTGTTAAAGGGCCCATGGCCCACTACTAAGCAACAGTTACCAACAACCTTAAGCAAATAAAATATGTGAGATTATGAAAAACGGGAACTGCAGCTGATTCCCAGCATCTCTGCTGTGTGAGTCAGTCGTGCATGTCTGCTGCTCCCTGCTCGTTCCTAGATGACAGCATCCACACATCAAATCTGCCGGCCCTTGGAGATTAGACATCGCCGAATATTTATGACCATTTCAAATAACATGTATTTCTCTGGCTGCTAGATAGGCTGAGCGAGAAGCTGGGATTTATGGGTTTCTGTCCTTAAGACTGGTGGTTGAAGTTTTTTTTATGCTTAGTTACGGGACGTTTCAGATATCGTGTGCTATTTCTTTGTGTGTTTTGGGCTGCAGCTTTCACCCCAGTGCAGCTGGATGCAGGTCAGGTCATCAAGCCTTGACCACCTGCCGGCTAAGAGAGAGGGAAATGTAGCTGATGAAGGGAGGTTCTTAGTGGCGTTCGATGCTGGGTTTTTATGCAGATCCTCAGAATCTGAATTGCTCGGGGTGTATTTCAGGGGAGTTCCCCTGCCGGGGCTGGTTGAATGGTCCCGGGGAGATGCCTGAGCTCCAAAGGTAGGAGAGCAGGAATCGTTTTTGGAGGTGCCTGTCCCGTTGCTGAGGTTTAAGAGAATACCAAGTGAGCACAAAACTAACATTTACTCTGCAAACCTCTAAAAAAAATAGAGGTTTTCTCCAGTGCACTGTTTCCAAGGCAGCTTTCCTGGGATGGCCATGATGCTGGTGGAAGGGCTGGAAGCCATTGCTCGAGCAAAGGCATTTTACACGTGCGGGTAGATTTGTTTCATCTCTGAGCTGTCGCTCTCTGCTTCTATATAAATAACTGTATAGCAGCCTGCCTCCATGGGCAGACGTCTGTCTGTCCGAGCTCGTCTGCAGAGGCGTTCTCCGGCTCTCTTGGCAGGTTGTGCTCCCATAATCTCTCAGAGTTTGGGGACGGTAAGTGGTGCTGCAAGAAAAAGTGTGTGTGTGTTCGAGCCAGGCAGTCATTGCTAGGGCTGGTTTGCCGTTCCATGGGCTGTGTTGCAGACTCTGACTTTTCCGTGATGCTGTTCACTGTGGAAAGGTGAAGATGGGATTGGGGGTTGGTGGAGGCGACCTGTCCTCCTGAGCTCTGCAGCGCTTTTGTTGTGACCTTAGATGACTCCTGTCCTTCTGCAAGATGGATCTTTTGGGCTGTGTGTTGTGGGTGAGCCAGCACAATACAGGTCCTTGCAAGAGAGGCACTGAAGACAGGCAGAAAGTTAGGGAAAGATAATCTAAGAAGAGAAATGCAGCTGCTTTTCCCGACCTACTTTTAAACGGATCCTACAGCACAGAGCTCATCTCACCTCACCCTGGGAATTGCTTTCTTCACCTGCAAATTACCATCATTTTTCATCTTGCTGCCCTTTGCCGTGCCTGTGGATGCTCCTTCATGTTTCCAGCTTCCACTGCCACAAGACCTGCTGAGGATCCCCTTGAATTTGTGGCTGCCACCCCCGTAGCACACTCACCTCTTTTTGAACAGGTGACACTTGTTAAGAGGATGGAACCCTCCATCCTGGTACCATCTGGAGCCCTTGTCCCCTTGCTCACCATCATCTCTCATTGCCGGTGACCCAGGAGCTCAGTGGTTGTGATGCCAAAGCTGCAAGGGCTTTGCTAAGAAATGGCATGAGTCTGCAGGAAAATGGCACTGCTCTGTGACTTGCTCAACACATCCTAGAGTGTGGCCAAGGCTCAAAGGAGCTTTTACTTGAGCTTCTACCCTTCCTTTTGAAGGATGGGGAGTACGAGAGACAGGTCCAGGGCAGGGACAGGGACTAGGCACAGAGAAGTACTCCAGTGACTACAAATTTGCTTCTCTGGAAAAGTGGCGTGCAGCAGTGCAAAGCCCTTGGCAGCTTCTGCTTCGTGGAGATGTTGGATGGCATGGCTCCAGGTGGTCAGAGAGCACACAGCCAACGGTATGGAGCAGGCAGTGGCCACCTGCTGCAGTGCCAGCTTTTATCACTGCCACCTCCACTCCCATGGCCCTGGTCCTGTCTGTGCCCCTGGTCCCTGTGCTGCATCCCTTGGGGACATGCACGAAGCAATCCCTGTGTGCACAGCATCCAGCACCACTGCAGGTGTTTGGTTCCCTCCGAGATGAGGAATTGCTCGGGTCCAAGCAAGATAATGCCACAACCTGGTTGTCTTCTCCACTGCTGCGGTGCCTTGGGTGCACACAGGTCCCTGCAGACCTCACGCTCCAGCCCGGGCAGTGCAGGTACCTGCTCTGGATGGAAGTCATTTTACAGGGTGGATTTCTGCTTTGCTGCAGGAATTTTTCCCTCTGTTTGCGATGTCTCAGATCCGTGCACCTTAACTGCAACTCCTGCGCCCGCAGCCACAGGATGATACACCTTCCCCAAAGCATCCTCTCAACTCCCCTTGCAAGCCTAACTTTCTTCTTCGCTTCAAAACTCAAGGGAAAACTTCGCTTGCAAAGGATGGACCTTTTATCCCTTGCCTCGATTAGAAAGGAAAGGAATGAGAGGCTTTGGCTCGCGTTTATTTTAAGTAAAGAGAAGGAGAAAGCTTGGGCTCATCACGGCACCTCTCTCCTCGTTCTCAAGGCCTCCTGGGGGTACGTGGGGCAGCGAGACTCCCAGCGTGGATTTCTGACAGCAGCCGGCTTTTTGGGGCTGGAAGCTGAAGTCCTGGAGTACAACATCGCCACCTGTTTGCCACAGGCGAACATACAGCGGGATAAATCCCGGCAGGATAAATCCCACCAGGATGAACACCCCCCCACCCCCAGCAGAACGCACCTCATCGGGATGCACCCCACCAGGATACATCCCATCGGGATGCACCCCATCAGGGTGCACCTCCATGGGGCAGCCCTCCGTCAGGATCCACCCCACCAGGATACATCCCGTCGGGATGCACCCCATCGGGCAGCCCTGCCAGCGGTGCTCCCAGCTGAAGCATGCACAGGCTGCACAGCTAAAGCCAGGACAAGGAGGGGATGGAGAGAAAGGAGCAAGTGCTGGTTTTCTGCTGGAGCAGAGGAGTTCCCCAACCCATGGGACAGTACAGAGTGCGCTGCTACGTTGATACCACCTTTTCTGCTCTGGACTGTTGGACCTCCTGCTTTCGCACACACCCATGCCTGCTTCCCTGGAGCCCTTCACTGACGGGTTCCTAATGTGGTTTTTTGTCCCCATCTGCATCAAGAGGTTTAAATAGGTCTCTGGAGCCTGACATGGGCAAGACTAAGTCAGTGAGGACAGGACATTGCATGCATGTGGTTGGGATGGTCTGCTAGCCATCAGGAGCTGAGCAGGTATCCATGTACTACCTTGCAGCTGGTGTAGCTACTGCATCCCCCTGGGAGGTTGTTGGAAGATGCGCCCCGCGATGGCAGCTGGAAAATGCAGAGAGCTGCAGCAAGCAAACCAGTTGCTTCTGCTGGAACAGTCTCTATTCAGGTAGATGCCTTGAAAAAGACCAGGCTGAGAGTTTGGGCCAGCTGGAGCAAGAGCTAGGGCTGTGCGTCAGGGCACCGGACTCACATGTCTCACTGCATTGATTTTAGTGGATTTCACTGATTTTTGGTGGATATTTAGGATATCTGGCAATAGGACTCATGCATATGTTGGGTTTATGCTCCTTCACCTTGATGCTAAAAGCTATTTCATGTCTATGCAATGCATAGGGGCTATTCAAATCCTTTTTGTGCCTATGCAATGCTTAAGGGACATTCATATACTCTACACAAATGCTCCTGTGCTCCCCCCATTTCCATTAATAGCGTGTGCATGGATTAAGTGTCAGGCTTTTGTTTGAAAGAAGCCTTCTAAGAAATGACTCAACAAGACATTTGTATGTTTAAATTTGTCAGGATTTGAAATATTTAGATTCTGCTTCTCAATATTGGCATTTAAGGGGAGGACCTTGAGTTGAAAGGCTGGGGCTGCTGTTTGCAGGAGGGAGTTGTGTGCACACACTCACACGTATGTGCACGCACACAAACTGCCTCTCGTTTGGAAAGTGCTAACGGGAACAAGCCAACGTAGATTGTTCCATTAATGGGGATTTATAGCACAAATCTGCTACTGTTTTGTCAAGACAAACAGAAATAAGTGGGCTTTTAGTGCTGGGAAAGCTGGCCCTGAGGCTGTGGGCTGTTTACTAGCAAAGGGCAGCTGCTCAGAAAGGGCTGCAGGGGAGCAGAGGGAATAAATGGCAAAAGGTGGAGACAAGAAGAACCAGGGTTTTCTGAAGGAAGAAACGAGATCAGGGGCATGGACTCCAGTCCCTTACCTACACTTCGTTGAGCGCATTTTCTCCCTGAAACTTTTGGTCGGTGAACTCTC
Organism: Arenaria interpres; assembly: GCA_013399435.1. Classification (NCBI taxonomy): domain Eukaryota; kingdom Metazoa; phylum Chordata; class Aves; order Charadriiformes; family Scolopacidae; genus Arenaria; species Arenaria interpres. The sequence continues at coordinate 19,145 of VXAK01005547.1, read as the reverse complement.
TGCTCGGTTTCCCTTTTACTGTGTGTTTCAAAAGCTGCCTTCAGCTCCAAAAGATGTGTCAGGGTTTATCAAAATGTAAATAACACTCTGTGTCTTGGCTGCCCTCAGCAGAGAGCTTAACATTGCTGTGGGTCCAGCTGCTGAGTGGTGGAGGTCTTTCTCCTCCAGGTGGTGAGGACATGCTGAACTATCCTCCTTTTCTTCAGAAACACGTGTAAAAAGGGTGTTGGCATCCAACCCAGAGCTTGATGACACAATGGTGGAGGTCGTGAGCAGGTTGGGCTTATGCAAGGGCACGACCATGGTGAGACGTGTTTGGAGAGATGACCAAAAGTGGGGTCTGGTGCAATGTGGGGCTTCAGGGCTCCAGTCTCCACCTTCAGCTTCCCAAGTGGTTTTTGTGTGGCTGAAACAACCTTGTCTTCATTCGTTTGACACGATTTAGATTTGTTCAAAGTCATGCTCTGGATGGCTCTCCCTATGTTTTTGCTTGCACCTGTGTGCCAGCTGAAATTGGGCATTTCTGGGCAAAGCTGCCATACTCCTGCCATGCGCCTTCCTCTTCCCACATGAAGGTGAGAGACATTTCTCCTCTTCGAGAGGATATCTGCTTTCTTTCCCCAACCTCCATGCTGCATTAAAACATAGGCACGTATATATTTCTGCATCCCGCATTTCCCAGCCTTGTGAAGCATCTCAGGGGGCATCTGTGGCTGAAGGTGGACACAATATAATGCTGTCACTCTTCTGCCCTCCATGGGAGATGGGTGGCCTTGGGAGTGTCTGCTGGCACCGTGGGTGATGGCTGGGGACAGGTCAGTGCCTGACCCGTGGCTGGGCTGGAGTCAGAGGTGTGAGGTTATTGAAAGGTGCTTGTTTGTGTTGAGTGTGAATAGTGAATTGTTCTCCCCACGCTGGTCGTTATTATGCAAAGCCAAGTCCTAAAAAAATATTGAATTTCCTCTCCCATAATTTTGAGGAAAAACACTTATCCAGCATTAAGCAGTGATGGTGGGGCGTCCTTTCATCTGGACATGCAGGGGAGCTGCCGGCACATCTTGGGGTGGGATTGCAGCCCTCTGTGCTGAGCAGAAAGAAGACCCAGCACTGGGAGTGGTGGCTACAGACGGGATAGCAACCTTGTCCCCCTCCTGGTCTTTTTATTTTTTATTTTTTTTTATGCTCATGCTACTTGAAACTTTGTGAAAAGCTTCTTTTTATTCCACGGTCAAATAAAATTCAGGCTGAACTGCTGGATCTACAATAAGACTTTAAAGAGAGTCTGCCGCTTGATGTGGAAGGGAGCCGGGATGGAGAGGGGTGCAGGGGCAAAGCCCAAATGGCATTAAAAGAGATTTGGGAAAGCTTATGGCTGCGGTGACATTGGAGGATGCAGCAGGATGAGATGTGGTGCCCCAATGCCCATGCATCCCTAGGTCCCACATCCCCAGGATGCCCGTGCATCGCCGCTGCCAGCTCTGCGCCGGCTGTGGCAGGGCTCAAGCAGGCGTGTGTCCATCCAGACTCAGCACGGTAACTCTGGGATGATGCCTGCAGGACTGGGGGAAATCCAGGTCAAAGATGGGTAGAAGAAGAAGGTGGTGTTCTTTCATTATTCTTTTTTAAATCAAAAAGAAAAAAAGACAAGAAAAAGGATTAAACTCCAGCCGGGTTCGTGGCCAGCTGGGAGGCAGGAACAGGCTCAGCGGTTCCTCTGCCTTTGCAGGTATCACCCAGAAGTTTCATTCTGAAACAATGAAACGGGAAAATCCAAGACTAACTCAGTTGATTGTGAATGGAAAATGAAAATTACTCCCGTTTTGTTTCAGTACAAGCACAGTCTGTGAAAGAGCGAAAAGAACTGGGAGAAGCAAATGTGGTGACACCCACTGGGCAAGCGGTGGCAGGAGCTGAGTGTCAGGCTCTGGGTCACCCCATGGCTGTGCCCTGCAGACGGTGCTGCCTGACTCCTGGATCATTCCAAGCTCTTTTTTTCTGAGTACACTCTGAAATATAGATCCACCTCAGGAATCCCATTGCACAGATAGAAATGCTGCAGCAGGGGCAGCTCTGCCGTGGCCACCATCAATGCTGAATGCGCAGGAGACATGGACCCTCCTCCCGCTGATGCCAGCAGCTGCCCCTGCAGCCATCCAGGCTATCTCACACCCCTTCAGCCTAAGGGCATGGTTTATAGCTCTGCTTTCTGCAGGCTCACCTTGCCCGGAGCCACAGCCCTTGGCTCCCTGCTCTTTGCTGGGGTCACACCAGCAGCGGCAGTGCTCCTATCATGGTGCTGGAAGCAGATGGTCCACGTCCTACCTCTGGCAAGGGATCCCACATCCCAGCAGCCTCTCATGATGTGGACGAGGGCTGATGCTGGTGGGACGGGGAGGGGAGCGGAGAGCCTGGGTCTGGCTGAGCTCCATCCTGGCTGGATGCTCCGCAGCATCTGTTCAACCCAAAAGGTACAGGAAAGGGTTTAGCAACATGCAGCTGCCTCTAAGATGCCTATTTTGGCACAATCACAATCTTTCTGCATCTAAATAGCCAGAAAATTGAGCCCTTGAGTTTCACATCTGCAAGGTCAAAACAGTGCCGGAGCCCTGGATAAGCAGCGTGTTTATGCAGGGAAGGGGGAGGCAGCCCGGGAGCCGGGGACGGGAGGATGCTCCGGCCGCCTCGGCAGCTCCCCAGGCACCGAGCTGGCACTTGCCTCCTGGATTGCATCGCAGAGGGAACATCGTGCTTCTAGCAGGCATCGCACGTCTTTCCAAATCCAATAGGAGCCTGCCCGTGGCTCGGTGCTGGAGGGTGTGGGGGGCAGCCCTGGGGTAGGGCTGCAAAGCTGGCCGCGGGCAAGGCAGGGCTGCAGGACCCATGCCAGCCCGGTGCCACCCCACAGCGGTCCCCTCCAGCTCAGGGAGGTCGCCGCCAATTCTTCAGGGCGACGTTTCACTCCTCTCCGTTGCCAGGTTTTGCTGGGTTTCTCGCCCCTGGGCACAAGGTTGCAGTCTTTTGGCGCAGCGGGAGGAGAGGCAAGGCGAGCTTTGGTTGTTTTTATAAGAGTTAAAAAGGAAGCTTTAAAGCAGACGTTCCTACGCCTCCCGAGCCCAGTCCGCACGTCGCAGCCGTGCCAGCACAGCCAAGCAGCAAAATCCTCACGTCGGCCGATCAGCTCCCAGCTGCAGAGAGCTGGTGTCACCCGGCAGCCGAATCCCGTGCCGAAGCCGGCAGAGTTTCGGCCGCATCTGGGCTTTGCTATTCGAAGGTCGTCTCCCCCCAGCCCAGCTGGAGGCACCGGGACAGCTCTGGGTGCAAATACACTTTTCTTAGCAGCAATATAAGAAATAAAGGTCCAACTTTGACCTTGTGTTGTTGCTTTAGGGTAAAGAGCAATGTGTTCTCTGAGCCCGTGTAATGCTTCTGGGTTGAGCCTGTGACACTTCAAGCTGATGTAACCTTGGGGTTCCTCCTTTGCTTTCACCATCACCCATCTGGGCTACAAAATGGTTATTCTGCTGCTGGGACTGTCCTGTGTTGGTGCCTTCAGTCACCACGAGCTGCTCCAAATGTCTGGTGAATTGGAAGCAGAGCAGGAATATGCTCCTATTTAACCTGGCTCTTGCTTTTGGAAGGGACACCCCCAGCCAAGAGCTTCCTCATCAGATGCTTCCACACACTGGGCTGAGCTTATGCTTGTGGCCATTGGAAACAGAGATGGTTGGTGTACCCCAGCCCGGCACCCAGGCAGGGTGGTATCAGCCGCATCCCGGGTTAAGGGAGATTTTGACAGATGTTGTTGGTGGATAGAGGTATTCTGGATCCGGCTTTTGACAATCCAGGACTTTTTCGCAGTGCAAATGTGCCTGTTTGCAGGGAAAGAAGAGGGTGCAGAGCCCTGGTGGGGGATGGCACATGTCTCCTGTCCACATCTGGCCCCCTGGAAGCAGTAAGGCGCCGCTGAGATGAGCGTCTTGTATGCGGGAGCTGCAGATCTCTAGCGAGCAGGAACATCTGAGATGCTTTGAGATAAAGAGCCAGAAATGCATGTGGTGGGGTGACAGTGTGGGAAGGGTGCCTAGCAGGGCCCAGAGAGCTGCCATGGGGCAGAGCCCCATCCTCACAGCCCCTCTTCTCCGTGGAAAGACTTTATCATGTTCCTCGGGAGCCTCCTTTGCCGTGCAAAAGCTGCTGAAGCCCAAGGGGTGGACTTGCACAAAGCCTCCTGAAACCAGTACGAGCAAGGGGATGTGTCCTGATGGCCACGTCATGCTGGGTGGTACATGAGAGGCTTTATGGTTTGCCACACAGCGTGGCAGGACACTGGCCACCAGCCCCAGCTCCTTGCCTGGCCGTGGTCCTGCTGCCCAGCACAGCAGGCAGCTCCCTTTCCTCTCCTTGCCTCAGTTTCCCTGCTCCTGCCCTGCTTTGCTGGCACCTGATCACCTGCCACGGCAATGCTGCAAACCCAGAAAGAGTTGATCCATGAAACTGGGGGATTTCTGCACATCTCATGCGGCTCGGCAGTGGGATGAGCTGGCGAAGCTGCTGCTCCTGGTGCAGGGTGAAGGCTCATTTTGAGATTCCTCGCCCTGTTCCTGCAACTGCTCCATCACCAACCCCCTGTGGTCTCACTGACCTTCCCGGTGGCCTGTGGGGAGTATGGTGGTGGCAGGGGGGTGGACAGAAGGAGCAAAGCTGCTGCACAAGCACAGGCCGATAACCCAAATTCATTTATCCGGAGCTGGCCCGTGGGTCCAGGGCATCAGTGCTGGGTTAGGTGCTGGCGCAGCATCCCTTCTCCCTCCTGCGGTCAAACACGCCTGGCTCTTGGGAGACTTGTGCCTCAGTTTCCCCATGGTAAAGCAGGGGTGGGAGATCTGGGGTAGGTACCCTGGATGGCTGGCACGTCCCCGGCCGCGCTGCTCAACCCAGGGCTGACAGTGACCTATTTACCTACGGCAGAACTTTCTGCTCCACTTATTTGACCCGGCACCTTTCTGTTTGCTTAAAGCCGGGAACGTTTCCTCTCGGCCAAGCCGGGCATGCAATCAGGTATGTTTGCTCGAGAGACAGACCGCTGCTCTGTGCATCCCCGGCCCTCCACCTCGGAGGAATTCGGACCCTTTTGCTGCGATACCATTGCAAAATTCACCCTGAAAAGCTTCCACGTTTTTCTTTGCCTTCTTCTCTCAAGCTGCACGGTCGTCATCTCGGGGACAGGCAGCGCCGGGGAATAGAAAGGTGACATTGTTCTGCCCTGGAAGGCCGTCAGCATCCCAACTCCACGGCTCTGTAGCTGCCTCAGTCATGCATGTTTGCATATGTTAAAAATATTTAGTCCACTGCTAAAAAAAATATTATGCCCGAGATCTGGGGCCAGCTAAATATAATGCCATCTATGTGTCTGTGGCGCTGCGTGCCGGAGGCACAGAGGGGTACTATTTGCCTTCGGAGCAGTCCTCGGCTGCGAGCAGGGATGCCAGGAGCGATCCCGGTACTGATGTCTGCCAGAAATGCTTCTCTCCCCCTTGGAGAGGGATCTGGGGCGAGGAGAGCTCTTTGCTGGGGTGTGGGTGCAGTGCGGTGCTCACGGTGGGGTGCTTCCCTGTGCCCGGGCAGCCTGGGCAGCTGCGGGCAGGGATGCACGGGGCGAGGAGGAAAAGAAAGGTCAAAAAAAAAAGATGTTGGCTCTAAGAAAAAGGTCATAAAAATGAAAGAACGGACTGGGATAATTCCTGCATTCATAGCCCATGGGATGGGCGCAGTGCAGGGATGAGCCGGGGATGGCCCCGCTCCCCAAACCCTCCAGCGCACAGGGTGATTTCATGGGGTGGACACGGGCCATGTTGGAGAGGACTGAGACCTCTCCAACTCGTTTCACGCGTGAGAGCAGGTTACAGCTCTTAACAGCCTTGCCCAGGCTTTTGCCCGTGGCCTAGAGGTACCCAGCACTGCTCAGGCTGGGGAGAAGCTTCCAGATAAGTTTCAGATAAATAATTTCAAGCAAGCTGAGAGTGTGGGAGGGAAAACATTTCCCCGTAGTAATCTCTCCCAATGGGGGCAGGAGAAAAGAGTTTGTTCTGGCCGCGGGAGGAAGACAACGGGGAGCGAGGCCACAGGATTTTTGTGCAGAAGCATTAAGGAATCATTTCCTCTGCTTTTGCCTTATATATTTATTTTTGGAGTGGGAAAAGGGGCTGAAGGGGGGGGTGGGGAGGTGAAATAATCCCAAACGGAGAGTGTGAAGGAATCTTTATACCCTGTCTTTTTTTCTTTGGGGCTTTTTTTTTTTGTTTTTTTACTTTTTCCCCCCTCTCTCTGCAGTGTTTTGAGAGGCAGGGGAGCAAGCGGCTCCGTACACTGCGGCCATTCATGGCTCAGCTGGGGGCGTGCGGGGCGCGTGGCTGGGTGGGAGCGCGCCACGCCGGAGAGGAGAATAATTTGTTCACAATATAGAGCAGGGTAAAATAGGCTGGTTGTCTGAGCGTGGATGTAGCATAATGTATAGAAGTGCAAGCATCAATAAGTCTATTTATTAGCGGAGCCTTTTGCTGAGCGGGGCTGTGAATAAACTATACAGCTCGTACAAAAATGTAAATGTTAGTGATCCCTTAGAGACATAATTACAGGAAAAAATAAGGACAGCTTTTCAGCGTTTGGGAAGCCGGCCTCCTTCGTCCCCTTTCTGACTGCTGATATATTATTTTTCCCCCGTGGGGTGTCTGTATCCAGCATGGCGTGCCCCCCCCCGGCCCTTGCAGCTCCTCCATCGTCCTCCCTGCCCGCTCATTAAAGGAAAGTTGTGTCTCCACGTCCCACGAAACGTGTTCTCAGCCCGCTTTGGTGTGCAGAGCTCTTGAATTCCTCAAGCCTGTGTGCCACTGGCTCCTCTGGACCACAGTGAAAGGTTTCATTCATCCCTCCTCTGCTGCCTTCTAGAGTTACCACACCCTGGGCCTCTGCTCCGCAGCTCCTCTCTGTTTTCCTTTCATTAGCAGGATTCCCAGATTGAATGGCTGCGAAGGGCTGGGAAGAGATGCTACAACCCTATTAGCATAAGGGCTGTGCAAATACCTGCCCCGTGCGCGCACGCTCCTGCCGTTTGCCGTGAGGTCTGCAGAGCAAGAAAGCCAAAATCTTTGGGGTTTGGGCTTTTTTTTTTTTTATTTTTCTATAAAAGCAATTCTAAGTGCTGCCCCTGCTGCCCTGTGCCTCGGTTTCCCTGAGCCCAGCTTGTTTCCAACCACTGCAGGGATGAATTTGCAGCCCTTTCTGGAAGCTGGCAGAGGAGCCGCAGGCAGGACAGACACTTCCCACCCTGGGCACCTCTCGGAAGATGCTTTGGGATCTTCTGGTGCTTATTTGGCTGCATCCAAGCCATGGCATCACCCCAGGAGTGCACATCAGGACTGCAGCACAGTATGGATGCGTGTCCTAGGTACCATAGCTGAAGCTGTGTGGGCTTGGCTGTCCTCGCACTAGTCTTTGCCCTCCGTGCCCCTGTGAGCGTGCGATGAGCAGGGGATGTTGACCCCAGCCTTAGTAGCTGGTTCAAATCTTTTATTTGATTTGAGATGGACAGAAGAAACCCATCATAGAGGTGGGGTGGACGGGAGCGGGTCTCCCTTGGCAGAAAGCGCTTTTGGTTGATGTCAGCTTTTCTTTCGGGAGTCAAGCTATTCAGCAAGCCTTTACCAGAGCAAGATTAGAGGAGAGCGAGAAAATTAGTTTCTAGGAAATCCGTGCTGGGACACGGAGGGTCACAGAAGGGTTACGATGAGGGAATTTGCTTTGGGAAGGAAGAGCAAGGCAGCACGGAGCAGCCGTGGCTTTCATCGCCCCCCCCTGCCGCCATCGAGATGAGATCAGCCCGCGGCCCTGGCCCAGTCCTCTTACTGAGCTGCCGCTTTTATGGATGAGCTGGTGAAGCAAATTAACTTTCGACGAGTTTTTCAATGGGAAAGGGATGGGCTTTTCAACAGAAATTTATAGCAAAATGTTAGCTTCACATTGACCATCTGTCGCCTACTGCGATGTTGAACCTTATTTGGTTTTTTGGCCCTTTGCAATTATTCTTAGTAGTGGGGACTCATCCAGGGTGAATTTAAGTTTCCTGATCACTGATTTATATCTTCAGTTGGAGGCTTCACAAGTAGCTCAGACTTCTGGGCGATTCATCATGTTTGATGGAAGCCCTCTGGGGCCAGCAAGGCTCTTCGGAGATGCCATACCTGATTCTCATGGTGCTCCTGCCTTTGGGTCACTCCCTTCATCTGATGCTGGTGGTTGTACTCTCTCCATGGAAGGGTGCAAATATGGAGGCTTTTTGTGGGGACCCCAGGTGATTAGCACCCAGGTAGAAAAGGGAGTTGGAGAGGTGATGTCTCTTTGCTAGCGGTGGTGACCCCTTCTGGTGCCCCAGACACCACAGATGTTCCCTGTGGCTTGGCTTGTCTTCTGCAAACCCGGATGTGGTGGGAAAGGTGTTGGCTTCTTCTGTCCCATACACAGTGTGCCCCTACAAATATGCTTTTAACAATGACAGTAACTGCTGTGGGCTTGGGGGTTTGAAGTCTGCCTTGGAAATCCCGTTGAACTTGAAATCTAAAGTGTTCATGGCTACTCAACCTTCCCTTCCCATTGAGCAGACCATGTGCTTCGCTGCTATCTGCCTGGATTGCCCAGTCTGGAGCCACTGTTCAAAAACATCCCGTGAGTCCTCACAGCCAGGTCTGCAGTGTGGTTTTGCATTGGTGCTCCCAATGGGGTTGCCGTGGGACAACCTCCCCTACCTTGGTCTCTGATCTCTAGCCTGTAGTTGCTTTGATTGTGGTTTTGAGCAACCTGAAATAAAGAACAACAGATGGCAAAGATGAGTGATGCTGCCTGAAAAGTTCCTGGCCGTGAATCAGCTTCTGGCTTGTCTCTGAGGTTGAGTCCTCAACACCTTTGTTGGGACCACCTCATGCAAGTGCTTGGCCAGCCTGCGCGCTCCAAAGCTGTGCAGATTGGAACTGTGGATTCAGAACAGGATTAGACATCCTTGATGCACGCTATGGTCACACCAAAGCCTGTGCAAACACAGGGTACGTGCTTAAGAAACATCCTGATGGAGCCGAGGAGCTACAATGCCAGATCCTGTCGTTGCAGCAGGTCATGGCAGTGGTCCTGCAAACTGCCTGGCCTGCAACTGCAAGGTGCTGAAAGCCTTTGGCTAAAAAGGGGTAAAGCAGGGCAAAAATCTTCTGTATGAATTGACACCGCAGTATATTAATAATATATAATTAATATATACTTATAATCTCATACCATTAAAAATAAGCTTGCGGCCAGCTGTACTTGGTTGAAAACATCATTTTCTTGTGTATAAGAGAACAACTTAAAGATCACCTGATCTCTAGGAAATTTGGACATGAGTTAGATATCACAGAAGAAATGCAATGTGAGGAAGAACAGGGCACTTCGATCCTGATATCGAATGCATCAAATGCTGGGGGGGTCATCACCACCTGGGGGAAAAAACGTTATTCCTGGGTCTCAAAGGCAGTTCTGAGTCCTCCGAATGATGGGCTGGGTTTTATTTTAATGTGGTCATATATGTATTTTAAGCAACATTTATTAGCGAAGTGCTTCATGCAGAAAGATGCACCTGGGTTTGATTTATGTTACATGAGAAATGTCTTGGCCAAGGCAAAAAGCACAGAACTGGGGGGTGGGGGTGGGGGGGGAAATGAAATTTTTCTTTTATTGTGCATAATGAGATCTTTGCTCTGTGACAATTATATAAGCGGTTTGATCTAAGGGGGTTCAAAACAAATCTATGAATACAGCATGTATTTTAAAATTCATTGTTTTGCCCTGTGAATGAGCCTTCTGAAAAAATCCGTGACTGGGAGCCAGAGCCAGCTCACTGTTAGACAGGGCTCAGTCCATAGTAGCTGCCTTGGCTCTGGGGAAGTTCCTCTGGACATACCTCATTAGCTAAAAACGAGCTTTTTTCCTCCTTCATCCCTCCTCCTGGATATGCGTGCTCTGTTGGGGACTGTGTGTAATGTTTTGCGGTGATATTTGCCAAACGGATGCCAAAGGGCGGCGCGCTGGTCCCCTTCTTGCTGGAATAAAGCACCCTGCGGCTGCACGGGAGTGACCTGCTCTACAGGGGATGGTTTTGGGGTGTTTTCCCCAAGGAAAGATCTGCAGAAAGCCATGTTTACCTTCAGGAAGCAAAAGCCAGGCCCGTGCCGAAGCCTTGGCAGCACTGGGAGGGTGATGGGGGGGAGCCAGGCTGCTGGGTGCAAGCGGGTAGTGCATCCCCGTTAGCCTGGACCAGTTCACCCGCGAGGAGCCGCCTTCAGGCTCGGTGGGGCGGGCTGGAGGCAAGCCGGGCAAAAGCAGCGTTTTTCAGCCCTTTAGTTCTGGTTTTCATCAAAATAGGCCTTTGCTGAAACTGCACAGGCCTTTGGAGAGCTTTTGATCCAAACTGGTGTGTATTATTATATACACCGTGCTTCCCTGGGGTACTGGACGTCATGAGAGCAAAACCGTGGAGGGGAGGTTGTCCATGCCACGCGAAACAGCAGTGCCCAGCGATGCCAAGAAACGTTTGTTCACTTCTGGGGCTGAAAGAGAGAGCAAGAAAGAGATGTCAGATATGGGTAATTCAAACCCGCGCAAGCTTTATTGCAAAAAATGTCAAAAAGTTGGTGTAGCCCCGCGTTGGCCGTCCGCAGAAGCCAAATCAGGCAGTTTGCGGTCCTCGCCGTAAATAAGCGCGTGCTCGTCCAGGGGCTGCTCCGTTTGGAGCTGCTTGGACGGCGTCCAGTCCAGGGGTTTAATTGCAATTCCACTTGATTGCCGAGATTAGATGACGACTCATTCTCTACGCTTACGGAGCTCCAGGAATAATCGTCGCGACGTGAAAAATGTCAGTCGGTCTCAGGCTATGGAAAGCCGTATTGACCCCAGATCGGGGTTTCCAATATTACACCCGCTGCTGTCAGAGGAGAGCAAAGCAGATAATCCTCTTGGCCTTTTATCCTTACAAATTGGGAGAATGCTGCTTTTTTTTTTTTTATCTTTTTTTTTTTTTCTTATACCACGGGACATGAGCAGACCTGATCACAGATTGGGGGGGGGAAGAGGGCAAATTCTCCTGCCACCGGCGGTGCTGCAGGCACCAGCGCTTTGCCAGGGCAGGGCCTGATCCTGCCCTGCTGCAAATCAGCCCCAGCTGCCTCCAAAGCAGCGAGGTGGCTCTGGATTTTACTCCGGTGTAACTGGGAGCGGGCTGCTGGTGGGGAGGATGTGTGCCTTTGATATTGTAACCTAAAACTGGCAGCTTTCCCTGCTCTGGCAGGAGTTTAGAAACATTGCCATATGAGCTGGTTTTCCAGAGAGGCCTGAAAATGCAATCCATTATCTGATATTTTGTAGCAGCTTTTTTAATTAAGGCTTTGGCTAAAGGGCTGATTAAAGAGGTGTGTGGTTTTTTTGTCCTTAGGGACTTGGCACATCCTGGCGTCTGTCACCCTTCTGCAACTACAAGACTCGCTTTTCCTCCCGTGTTTTATTCGGAGTGAAGCCTTTTTTTTTTTTTTCCCCTTTCTTTTTTTTTTTTTTTTNGTAAGAAGTATCAAAGGTGACGTCTTGATTTTTTTTTTTTTTTTTTTCCCCTACCAGAGGTGCAGATAAATCATTATAGTCTCTGCTCAGCTTGTCTCCTTCTCCCGTAGCCCAACTTCTGTGTGCTACTGGCTGGTGCGGCGCGGAGGGGGCGTGAGCAGCGCAGCTCCGTGCCTGTGGTCAGTAATGAAGACTTCTCTTTTTATACACAGATTACGGAGGAACTGCACAGGGCCAGACGGCAGCTCTTAATTTCCCCACTTTTTTAATTTTTCAGCCCCCACCGAGGAGAATGCAGCCTTCCCCCCCGGCTGACTTAGAATGAGGTGAGTAAACGCCCTTTTGTCATTTTAAGGCTTGCTCCCTGATGTCATGTAAATATAATTTTTGTTTGGCTGAAGGACGGGGGGGGGGAAGAAAAGGAGAATGTGCTGTTTGCCACATGTCAGTGTTGGGGGTTTAATGCCTCCGCTCCAGTGATTTTCTAGGGTTTGTTCACCTCGGTAATCCGCCCTGCTGAAGGCTCCTGAGTTTTTGCTCCGCAAAGTCCCTTTAACACAACTTTTCTCCCCCCTTCCCCAGTTCTCGCTCATTCAATGACTCAGTGAGGTTTGTCAGAGTTAAAAAATGATGCTCCTTCGCTGCAAAGTATTTGGGCTATTTGTGTCATCCCAGAACTTGAAAAGAAAAATCATTGCCATCCCCTTTCCTGCC
>VXAK01005545.1:13772-32358 GCA_013399435.1 Arenaria interpres | reverse complement strand
CGGGGTGCAGCCGCACACCGACCCGCTGCGCCGGGCCCCGCTGCTGGCCGGGGGGCGCCGGTGAGGGGTCGGGCCCGCCCAAGGCGGGGGCGGCTCTGTCCGCCTGCCGGGGTAGCGCTGGGCAGGCGCAGGGAGGCGGGAGGGCCTCCTGCCCGGTTGCTGGGGGTAAATCCGTTAAACATGGAGGTTTCGGGTTAATTTACCCACGGAACGGTGAAAACTCCCCGACGCGGCTGTTACCGGCGCCCGCCGCCGCCCACCGGGACTTCCTGCGCGGAGCGGAGGCGTTTCCTGCCGCGGGCGCCCGGTCTGGGTGGGGGGGGTCTCTGCGCCCGAATTGTGCCTAGGGGACACAAATTACCGGGGCCGGGGTCGCCGCCGTCCATCCCGGTACGGAGGGGCGGGCTGGGGGCCGGTACCTGCTCACACAACCCCGGCGAGAGGCGGTTGATCCTGGCCCTTTGTGGCTCCGTTCCCTGGAAGCGGGGGGGGAGCTCGGGGGTCTGCCGGCGGCTTTGGGGCCGGAGCCGCCTCTCCCGGCGATGTGGGGAGCGTTGGGGCCGGTGGGTGTCCCCGGGGCTGGCGGCAGCGCCTGGGTGACTCCCGGAGGGCAGGAGGGGTGTGTGCCCGGGTGAGATACCCAGCTTTCTGCCGCCACAGGGCCTGACGCCGCCTCAAACCGGGATATTTCTGCAGTTTGTGCTTCCCGCAGCCGGGTTCTCCCTCCGTCTCGCTGGGCCGGGGCCGGCTCTTGGCTTTAGCCTGTTGCTGGCTCCTCCTTTGCCCTTTTGGTGGTGATTAAGGTGGGATAAACGTGTAATGGGTTGCTTTGGATAGAATGATAGTGAAATAAATAAAAAAAACCCCAACCAATATGGGTGTTTCATGCGTCAGGTGACAGGATTTTGCACGTCAGGTTCTGGAATTCCCCGAGACCTGGGCTGCAGGTGCACATCCCCGAAAAAATCAGGAATCGGTGACCTCGGGGCACTGCGGTACTCCCTTTCTCTTCCTGAGGCCATCCTTGTGTCTCCGGAATATTGCTGAGCTTTATGAAAGCCCAAAATACCCCCTATTATTCACGAAACAAAGTTCAGCCAAGCAGGCTCTGCTTGAGCAGGCAGGGCTGGGCAGGGATGCTGACGGGGTGTGATGCTCTGAATCCCTGATGGGCAGCTTGGTGCTGTATCCAATTTAGCTTAGATCCCGGATCCTCAGTTACTTCCCTGGTGGATTCGTGGCCCTGGCAGGGAATGGAAACGAGAGGAGCGTAGCAACAGAGCCTGGCAAGTGCAAATCTTCTATTTCTTATAATTGTGAGGAACGAGGAGGCCTTGCTCTTGCTGTAGCTTGGGGTGAAATGACACTTCAGCCATCTCTTAATGCTTGACTAAAAATGCCAAATAACATATTTTTAATAACTTAGGTAGGATTTGTTATTTGAGAGAGCTTAAATAGAGTCCAGATGGATTTATTGTTTCTTTTTTTTTTTTTAAAGTGCTTTTGGTTTTCTAAATAAAGTGGTTCTGAAATACCAGCGGTGGGCACCATGGGTTCTGGAGCCGTGTCAGCGAGCGTTGTTGTGCTATAAACAGCAGAGATCTCTGGCTTGGCAGCTGCTGGGGGTAGCAATAGCTCTCTTGTGTTCCTGGCTGGGCCTGACAACTGACTAAAATCAGGCATTTGAGTCCCGTCTTGCTTCAAATAGTTCCTTATTTGATGAGTTGAACTGTTTTAAAAAAAAAAAAAAAAAGAAAATTCTTTGGGCTTTTGGAAGATATAAATGTTGGGAATCATCTGGTAGCTGATCCCCTGAGATATTCCAGTGTCAGCTCAGAAATAAACTGTGGTATGTTCTTAATTTAGTTGTCCCATCTTTATTCCTTTTGCCTGTCGAAACAGGAAGTAGCTGATGCAAATTTCATGTTGCTGACAGCAGCTTGTCGGCCTTCACGAAGGCTGAATCTGAACAGAGGCGTAGGTTTGACTTGCTTTGGCTATAAAACTAACATTTGTCTCCTCCAGAATGTCTAAACCAGGATTCGGGTTACTGTGCTCTGTCAGGCAACCGGAAGAATTTAATTTATACTGGTTTTATGAGGACTTGCTCGCTCCTCCAAGGACCAGCCTTTGGCTGGGACATCCTGACTCCTTGATATTCTCCAAACAGGAAACTCCTCTCGCTGTGGTGTTGTAGGGCTTTGGGATAGCTAGTGTTTTTACAAATAAAATCCCTTCCCTTTATTGCTCTGCTCAGTATATCAAAAGTCTCATTGTAGATGAAAGGCTGTTTGCTGTACAGTGTGTTCAAAGCCGTGTTCCCAAGCTTTGATGGAAATAAAGGCTTGGAAATGAAAAGTTTAATAGATTAACTAAATGAATGCTATGAGAATGAATGGACTTTCTGGCCCAGGGTGAAATGTGGGTTTGCTGCGAGTCCATTGCTTCCGCTCCATTGCTAATCAAAGTTCAATTGGATTTAAACAAGACCTAGATTTAAATCCTGCATTACGGTCCCAAAAGGGAGAGCATCGTCTCAACTCCACTTCTGGCAGCCAGAGAACTCCAACCCTTTCGCCTTCCTCCTGAGCACGGGACCACGCGCTCGAAAAATGACTCTGCAATGACCTGTACGTCTTGGCTTCCTCTTTGAAGAAGCCAAACGAGATCCTGTTTTATTACTGAGATCTGTGAAGTCGGTTTGTCACTTACAGCCAAATTATTCTGCATTCAGAGCGATTAACAGACAAAACACTGCTTAGATGTAGCCCGAGCAGGTCCACTTTCTTATACGTATTTCTTTTTCTCTGTCGCTAAGCACTAATCTCTCCAGATTGTGGCCTTTGGCTGTTGAGGTTAGCTACAACTAAATATTTTTATTTCATTGCGGATAGGTATGAAAATGGCAGAAAGAGCTCCATCCACAGGGCAAAGGGCATAGTTAAGGCTGAGTCAAAGATAGTTTTAGCAGGGAGTGACTGAGATACAGGTACCGGCTCTGAGACTTTGTGCTGCCTGCACTTAGTTCTGATTTTGCTGCCAATTTACCGAGTGACTTATCTCGCGAGTCGTCCTAATGCTGCCCATTAAACGGAAATGAAAATGAGTTCACCATCTGCCAGACAGTTTGCAAAGCTGGTTATCCAGCACTGGGAGTTTATGGGTTCTGTCAGGAAAACCCACTGACGCCGGGAAAGGACGTGTCAAACGGCACGAGACCGGGAGGAATCTGAATCTCAAGGAACACTTTCTTGTTAAAGGACATTAATCCCGACGGCGTATCTCGAGCTGGTGCGATACGCTCCTCGCAACAGCCTGTTTTATTGCTGGGGGTCGGAAGCAGCTTTCCATCTGGACTTTCTGGTTTGTAATCCTGATTTGAACTGCAGTTTGTGACTCGGTAATGGGGCTGATCAGATTAGAGCCTCGCGTGGAATGTGGTGGGGGATCAGTGGTGCAGAACGGCAGCTTTGTCTGCCCGGCGCTCTGTAAACCTGCTGTCCTTCCCCAAACCCCTGCACTACACCCCTCTATCTCGCTGCACCCTTGAAGCGTAGGAGAGTTTCCTTAACAGGTGGCTCTTTTGGGGGAAAAAAACCACCCTTTTAGTGCACTGAGAGCGGGGGAGGCAGAGCCCCGCTCTTGGCTGCGCTCCCACTTGAAGACGTGAGCCCCGTTGTGGATGCAGCAGAGCGCTGACGATCCTGCGGTCAGGATTTCTACATTGTACAGAATTTAAAAAAAAAAAAGAAAAGAAAAAAAGGAGGTATTCATTACTGTTGATTATATGGGTGGCCGCCCACGAGTTTCAGCCTCTCTGAACTTTTGGGTTTTTTTTGTATCTGGAAGGCGTCCAGTCGCTGCTGTCCGTTTTTTTTTGCACAGTATCTCCCCTGGCTCGCTCTTGCACAGAGGAGGAAACCGCTCTCTTCCTCTTGGAAGGGGTTTGGCCTCTCCCTCCCGCCTTCCCCCCCTCCTCGGTGCTG
Source organism: Arenaria interpres (assembly GCA_013399435.1). Taxonomy (NCBI): domain Eukaryota; kingdom Metazoa; phylum Chordata; class Aves; order Charadriiformes; family Scolopacidae; genus Arenaria; species Arenaria interpres. The sequence goes on along the minus strand of VXAK01005545.1, from coordinate 28,372 downwards.
CTTCTCCTGATGCAAGCAGCCCAAAGAGGGGTAGAAAACGGCCTTATTTGTCTTGTGACATCAGTGCCGCTTGTGACTAATGCTGGATCTGCCCCACATCCTCTGGAAATTGGGTGAAAACATGCACTTTGAAGCAGGGCTGAGAAGGCTTGTGAGCAAAAGCAAACCCCTAATTAGAACTTCAAGTTTCGTTTCCGAGGGAGATCTAGTACCAGTTCATCGATGCAGCTGGGTGAACCCAGTCTCCCTTTTTGGGGATGCTGGGAAGGACCTTCTCCTTCAGGCAGGGGTTTGAGCCCTTGCAGGCTGTTGCAATAAGAAAGAAGCTGAGTCCAGGCAGCCGTAATTGTGATTCACGTTGTAAAATCTTTTGATGAGTGGTGATAAGATAAAAATGCAATTGGTGACTTGCTGCTCCCTCCCTGCATTCCCCGGGCGTTAGTGTGCTTGGAGCGTGACTCGTCTTGCTCCTTGGTGCAGAGTCTCTGCAAAGCAGTAATTAATGGAAAGTTTTATAGGACACTTAAGACTTTTCCAGATGAGACGCTTCAGATGACTCCTGTGCCTAAATCGCCTTCCTGTGCAGCGCCTGCAGAGGAGATTCTGCCGTTCAGAAACCAAAGCCTGTAGAGGGAGAGGATGAACAGGGGCGCATTGTTGCAGAAGGAGCTATTCCTTCTTCGCTTGTGCAGCTGCTCCTCTTAGCGTGTGCCAGGGTGGCTCGTTTTGCACGCTGATGCTCTCTGCTGTAGCGATGCTGGAGTTATAGATGTTCCTTGGAGGAATTTGGGGCTCTGGGAGGTTCCCTGCAGATGCATTTGCGGAATCAAACCTGCTAGTTCTAACCCAAAGTGTGTGAACTCCCACTGAAGCAGTCGTACTTGATTTGCTGTAATATATTGGGCACAGCTGGGACTTTGGCCAAGGAATGACTGCAGTGAGGTTCTGTGCAGGCCTTTGTTTTATTGAGTGGTGTCAATACAAGGTTAGAAGTTGAAAGTTTTAGTATCCTTATATGTGTAAGAAATCCTTACAATGGGATAAGACTATGTGACCGTTGAGGAGCAACTGTGGCAATATAAAGTGGCCATAAGCGTTATGCATGTTGCATAATCTGGATGTCCTTGCTAATCTGAGGGTACCTCGCTGCCCATCGTCGGGGTGCAGAGCTAGGTAGAAATTACTCTTCTGGAACTGGTAGAGCTTGTACCAGACAGCTGATAAACCCTCCTCGGTGTTTGGCGTACGAGTTTCATACTGTCAGAGGATAATTGTTCTCTGTCCGTGCAGGTCGTGGACAGCGGTAGATATGGAAAGACTGGTTGAACGGTTGGAGAAGGCTGTGGAGCGCCTGGAGACGGTGTGCCAAGGACCTGGCATGTGTAGAGATGGCTCTTCCAAAGGTAAGCCCCAAAGCAGCTCCCCTAGCAGCGTCGCCCCGTGGGAGTCCCCGGGCTGAAGGGCCAGCCGGGCGATGCGGCAGGAGCTGTTGGAGAGCGGGGGCTGCTCACGCAGGGCGTGCGAAGGGCTGTTGGATGAACTGCCTGCACAGAGGGGAAGTGAGTTTCGCAGCAGATACTGCGCAAGCGCAGCGAGGCCTGCGGTTACCGTCTTGCTAAGATAAAGACTTCCTGTGGCTGCAACGCTTCCCTCCTCTGCGTTCAGCCGCCTGCTCCGGGCTGAGCCTCCTGCCTTTGGTCAACATGAGCTGGGGGAAGGCTGAGCGAGCGTGGCCTCTCGGTGATACCTGTGCTCTGGTTCCTTCTCTGCAGGAGTGGCTCAGTACGTGCAGGCTTTTGATGCCCTTCTGGCTGGCCCAGTAGCTGAATACATCAAGATCAGCAAAGAAGTTGGCGGGGATGTGCAGAAGCACGTAAGGCCTCACGTTCTCTCTCTGCCCTAAATTGATGCCGCTTGTTCTTCAGGGCTGTTGAGAGCCAAGTTTTCTGTCAGTGTTTGCATTCCTTCAGCGCCGCATTCTAGGATGTTTATAATCCCTGAGGATTCAAAACAGATGCAGATGCCCAGATAACCTCCAGCAGGTTGCCACCTACACACTCTATGAATCAAACCTCCTTGAAATCTTTGTTAGTTAGGTGCTAGCTCTCTTTACAGACTTTGGCGCATGCCTTCAGGAGACCTATAAACTACCCAGCCGATGAGCTGTTCCACTCTTTTAAGCTTTCTCTGAGGATGGGTGTCTCCAAGAGTGTTTGCTTTGAGATCAGCGTAGCCGCTTTCTTATAGACTGGGAACTGCGGGCAGCGGGAGCTTGAATGACTGTTTGTGTTAGGCTGGGCACAAAGGAAACTCTCTCATGTTTCTCTCTATCATTAGGCTGAGATGGTTCACGCGGGCTTGATGAGCGAGAGGGCTCTTCTGGTGATGGCATCTCAACATCAGCAGCCAACAGAGGTAAGTCTGGGGAATCGTTCATCAGAAACCTTGTGAGCCCTTATCTCAGAGTCGGGGATCACTGCAAGTGTAGGGGAATCTGGACCGTTACTGTTGCTCCAAAAGAGGAACCAGAGGAGGACTGGAGACACTTGCACCCATGGGGCGGCACTTGCTGAAAGCGTGAACTGTTCTGGGTGCTCACCCAACACTGGGCAGAATTCCGGGGGCTGATTCTTAGAGCTGCAGAACTGGCATTTTCCAATCTTTAGAGCAACAGATTTTCTGTAGCTGTGAGAGCAGCTTGTGAGTGTCATCTCACCGCGTCTGTCTCGAGTTTCACCTGGCACCAGGTCTGCGCAATCACTGTTCCCCCAGATGCAGCCTGCAGACAGGAACTCGTCTGAGGCAGGAGCCACAGTGGGATTTGCCTAGAGAGCGCTTTTCATTATGTGATGCTTATAGACTTTCAGGCATTAAACTCCTTCTGAAGTATAACAGACACTTGTCTCTATTGAATGGCCTCTGAATAATAGCTGGGCTTTTAGGATTGATTTATCCTTAGCAAGTAATTTAACACTTTACCCTAGGCTGCTGCTTCTCAGCAGGATGCGTGACTGAGAATCTGATCCTGAATGCATTGGCTTTTCCCTGCTGAGAACTGGGGTTTTTTTCCTGAGCAACAGGATCCCACCTTGCTTTTCTTTGCAGTTATTACCCGGCTTGGCCGTGGTTTCTACTGTTACATTGTGCTGGCTGCATTTCGGTGCTGCTTTCCTATTCACTGCAAAATATATCTGCATCTTTTTTTTTCTCCAGACTCAGTGTTGGAAGGTTGTTTATCTTTCCCCAGGCTTGCTGGGACGCTGCTCTGCGTAGCCTCTAGTCTGAGAATCTGCTTACAAATTCCACTGACACGTTATTTAAATAAAGGATTATAAACAAACAACCATCTTAATCTAGTCTAGGTCTTTGTGCAGGTTGTCTTACAGGAGTCTAGTCAGTTCTGGAGAAGCCAGTTTAAAATGTAAAATGTATGAATTCTCACTGCTCGTGGCAAAGAGTTTCCCCCACCCTGTTACTTGACGGTGGCACTAGGCTGGAGCTCCTGGAAGCGTAGCCTGGCTGGTGGTCCTTGAAACTTCTCTGTGTTCATCTAGAGGAAGGGATAGCAAAAGGAAATGCCGAGGCTTTGAAAAGCAAGTTTTGCCCGAATTTGTCCCTCACTGCTGCCACCAGCAGGAGAATTTCCAATTTTAGTAGACAGAAAAGTTGCCTGAGAGGCGTCTCTGGAACTGTTTAATTGGCTGTTCCGCTTTCACCTCAGAAGACTTGTACGCGCTTTCAGTCACTGTTCCAAGTGAAAAATTGTTTCTGTGAGTTGTTATCATCCAAATATTAAAGGCTTGGATTGACCTGAGGAGTAATTTGAATCCTGAAGTCCAGCTTGAGAGAGTGAGTTGGGAATTTGCTGCGACTCCAATTGTAAGGCAGGCTGTAGATCCCAAACTGCAAAAACCTGCTTAGCACCCCCTTTCTCTGAGGGTTTATAAAGGAGAGGAAAAAATTTGACAAACTGTCTTGGAACAAAAGAATCCAGGAAAGGCAAATGCTATTTCTGTCCTCGTTACTAACAAGCTTTGTCAGTGTCTCTGGGATTGAACATGAGTCACAGTTCTTGGCGTTCTCCCATCGCACCAATCCAGTTGGGAGCTATGAGTTCAGCCCTGGAGGAGCCAGGCTGCGGGACTGAGCTGGGCTCGCAGGGAGGGCCAAGCCTGGACCAGAGCTGCAGCAATAACTGGTGCCAGTTGGAGTCTTCCTCTGAGTGACCATCATCTCGGCAGAGCTGCCCGTGAAGACGTGCAGCCATTTCAGAGCAACACTAATGTTCTTAACTGTTATTGTCCCTCTTGTCCCGCAGAATGCGTTTTCATCGCTTCTGAAACCGATTTCGGAGCAAATCCAGGTGGTGCAGAATTTCAGGGAGAAGAACCGTGGTAGCAAACTGTTCAATCACTTATCAGCAGTCAGCGAGAGCATCCCAGCCCTGGGCTGGGTGGCCATGGTAAGAGCTCTGGTGGGAAATGGTTTCTTTGGGCTGGTGGGAAAAGCCTGGCTCCCTGGTCAGCTGCTCCATGCTAATGTGTTCTTTCTTCTGTAGGCTCCAAAGCCTGGTCCGTACGTGAAGGAAATGACTGATGCTGCCATGTTTTATACCAACCGGATCCTCAAGGAGTACAAGGATGTGTAAGTTCACCTTTTTTCTTTTAAAGATGTCATTGAACACAGCTAACTGGGTGTGCGGGGGCTGCTCCAGTATCTAACCACGGCTGCCTTGCTCTTTAATTCAGTCTTCCTTTTAAAGGCAAGCTGTATTTATAAGGCCTCACTTAGCTGTTCTTTCCTGATCCTTAGGGAATGCAAGATTCCTTGCATTCATGTTGCAGCTGGAATCTCCTGCAGCAAGTGTATCCCTGCTCTTGTCGCTGCATCATCTGGTGGCTGAGCTGTGTCCCAGGGCAGCAACTTCTTGTTGGAAGTACCAGACCCCTCAATTAAAAAGGGTTATGGTGCAGAACAGGCCTGTGGCCTTCTGCCCGGGGTGTGAGGTTAATACTGGAGCTGGAACGCGGTGCTGGAGGTGCGAGGCTGCTGTGCTGGTCCAGCTGCGTCTTGCCTGTAGGCTGGGAGGTGGAGAGATGTAAAGTGTTTGTAGTCCTTGGGTTTTAGTGGGAAATGCACCGGCTCAGTCCTCGTGATCTCCTTGTGTCCTCAGAGATAAAAAGCACGTGGACTGGGTGAAAGCTTACCTGAGCATCTGGACAGAGCTGCAGGCCTATATCAAAGAGTATCACACCACGGGGCTGACCTGGAGCAAAACGGTGAGTGCTGGGGACGTCTGCAGGAGCTCCTCAGCTGAGTATTGCACGATAATTGCAGTGGATACGGAGCTCCTGCAACTGCCTTGCCTCTTGCTGGCCTCTTACAGGGTCCTGTAGCAACGGAAGGGACTAAATCACCATCTGCTCCCCCCGCCGGGGCTGCGCCACCCCCACCAGGCCCTCCTCCTCCCCCTGCTCCTGCCCCCACCAGCTCCAGCACAGACGACTCTGCCTCCCGCTCCGCGCTCTTCGCCCAGATCAACCGGGGAGAAGGCATCACCTCTGGTAGGTGGAAATAGGTAGCAGAGGGAGGGCAGCCGCGAGCGAGAGTGCTCTTGTGCTGCCAATCCTTGTTAACAAACAACCATCTGGGCTGAGGATGAGGCTGAGAGCCAGAAGCAGCCCCGAGGCAGCTCACGGGGAGGAAGGGAGCACAACTGAGTTAGAATTCTCAGCCTCATCTGTTGGGTGTAGCAAGAGATTAATCTCCAGCTGGAGCAGAGAGAGGGAGCCTTTTGGTTGCCCAGGTGTACACAAGGTGTGATTTTGCACCTATTCATATTTGCACAAAACTGAGCCGGTCTGTGTGTCACCTGGTCAGTGTTTCAGGACAGACGTGAAACAAGAGCAAGGTGCTTGGCTCGGGGCTTTTTCCAGCTGCGGAGTGGAAGAGCTGGTGCCTTCTGGTTGTACAGTACATCTTGTGTTCTCGTCAATATTGTGTTCCTTGCTCCCTCTGTCACTCGCTGTCACTCGCGCTTGGGCTCAACGTAGGCCCAGTTGCAATAATTTATTTGCATTTTGAAAAATGTTATCATGGTGATTGTTGTAATTACTGATACCTGGTGTTTGTGAAGCTGCGTTCTTGGAGGAGCTCAGGTTTGACGTCTCTTGCAGGCTTAAGACATGTTTCAGATGACATGAAGACCCACAAGAATCCAGCACTGAAGAACCAAGGGGGTCCTGTGAGAAGCGGACCCAAACCTTTCACTGCTCCCAAACCAGCCTGCAATGCTAATCCTTCCCCCAAAACCTCTCCAAAGGCACCTGCGTTGCTAGAATTAGAGGGCAAAAAGTGGAGAGTGGTGAGTGCCTGGCACCAGCGTGGGTGGGATGGAGGGATGGGAGCTCTGCAGCAGGGAAGGAGGGTCTCCTGAAGACCTTCCTTGTAAGAGCCTGAAGGTAGATGCAGTTTGCTGTGAAAGGGGCTGTGCTGCCCTGCTGTTCACAGGGGTTAATTGGTCTGCATTCCAAAAATAAAGTGCGTTTTCCCTGCCTTTTCAGGAAAACCAGGAGAATGCCACTGACCTGGTAATCAGTGACACAGAGCTGAAGCAGGTGGCATACGTTTTCAAGTGCACAAATAGCACACTCCAAATCAAAGGCAAGATCAACTCCATCACCCTCGGTAAGCGGAGAGAACCTGAAAACTGCTTCTGCCCACTGGAGGCTGAATCTCCAAAACCTTTCTGTGAGTGACCCTGTCTTTTCTTCGCAGATAACTGCAAGAAGCTAGGCCTGGTGTTCGACGACGTGGTGGGCATCGTAGAGATCATAAACAGCAGGGATGTTAAAGTTCAGGTGAGTGTTCTCTGCCCGGAGTGTGACAGCTGCACTGCACAACAGGGTGTCGGTAGCATCTGCTTCTCTGAGTTGCGTATTTCCAGAACAGGAATACGCGTCTGTGGAGAACATTCATGAAACGCCATCTGTCCCACTGCTCTGCAGCTCACCCTCGCCTCACTGAAGCTCAGCTTCAGGGCTCTAGATAAAAAAAGTCAGTTTCTGTGAGGAGGCCAGCAGTAGAATCTACTCTGATTCCAGTTTTCGGATCTGATTTGGGATGGTCAGTTTGCCCAGCGTTCCCTGTATTTCATTCTAAAGGGATCAAACCGAGAAATAACTTTGGATTTTTGCCAAAGGTGGGAGGCCTTGAATCCAGTGTGGGGGGCTGGAGTCAAACCTCTTGCCTTGAAGGCAAGTGGAGAAGAAAAATGTGATTGCCTGGTTCAGACTGATGCTCCTCTAACTGCTGCTTTGCCCACCCTGCCATAGGTCATGGGTAAAGTGCCAACGATTTCCATCAACAAGACAGACGGTTGCCACGTGTACCTGAGCAAGAACTCCCTAGACTGCGAAATCGTCAGTGCCAAGTCATCGGAGATGAATGTCCTTATTCCCACGGAGGGTGGTGACTTTGTAAGTGTTCGGTTTTGAAGTTGTCATCATCATCTGCTCGGGGTTGGGGTAACACAGGGCGGGATTTGGATTTTGAGCCCTGCAGGGGATGTCACAGTTACAGTGAGGGCTGGAAGGACAATTCTAGACTTGGAGGTTGTGGGTGATCATCAGATGGTAAAACCAGCAGATTGTTTGTCTTTACAGTGAAAGATTTGCTGTAAAGAGTTTCTTTTTTCTTCCTCTGGGGAAGTTTTTTCTTTCCTCCTGGGGGCAGAACAGGCAGCGTTTGTGGTGCAGGAGGGGTGCAGTATGTATCTAAGAAAAGAAATGCCTAAAGCTGTGGGGTTAGTTACTGGTCTCAGCTGTAAACTGTTTTTTGACAACAGGTTTCTATTTTTACCCCCCAGACTGAATTCCCTGTCCCAGAACAGTTCAAGACAGTGTGGAACGGTCAGAAGTTGGTTACCACCGTGACGGAAATTGCCGGCTAAGCAGAAAAGCTCCAAGGCTCATGCCCTCCCCTGGCCCTGCTGTGGGACAAATCTGCTTTCAGATGATTCTCTTAGATTTCTTGTACCTTTCTGCTCTCAAACTGCTTCTCTTCTACCCGGGAGACACAGCTACCTGCCGTCACTGAAATACCTCTGGCTGGGGTTTGGTGTAGGTGGCGGGTCAGTTTTCGTCCACATCTACTAGCAGGAAGGTGTATTTTTTTCTTCTCCCCTTGTCCGATCTAACTGCACCAATTGATCATGTCAGATTTTGGGTGAACTTCACAGCCAGTACTGGCAGTTGGCTTTCAGAGTGTTGTTTGGGTTGGTTTTTTTTTTTTTTTATTGCCTTTAAGCAAACTGTTCATGTGAGAGAGGAACGTTGTCCCCTTTTTGACAAATAATGGTTTATGTCGGGGTCCAGAGTACTCAGTTGCTATGGCAGATGGCTCAAGGTCCTGGAAGCTGCTAATTCCAGCTCTTTGTACTAGTTGGTGGCATTACAGGACGTGGGAATGGCTTTGTTGGACCAAAGGCTGAGGACCTGGGCTGTAGCATTCCACCCTGATTTCTCTTTTATCATTCCTACTAGCTCAGTGTATTTCTGATTGTGCCATGACAGGAGGCTTTACATTAACCAGTGCCACAGGAAGACTGCAGCGGGGTGACTGCAGTTGCCCCTCCAGCAGTCTGGCTGGTAGCTTGGAGCTGAGCACCCCTTATTCCATGCGCCCTCCACCCTTCGCAAGGGAATCTTTGCCCCAGGGCTTCCTTCTCAGAGCAGCTGAACTCAGGTTCAGTCTTCCAGGACGGTTCTTCTGAACCTGTCCCCTTCTGCAGAGGAAGGGTCTCCTCCATTCCAGGGTCAGTAGCGCAGTATTGTAAATACCCAAGTTGCATCAAGTCGGTTCATCGCTTCCTTCCTCATCTGCAGTCGGTCCCCGTAAAGCGAATCCTCTCAGCCTGCCCTTCCCCCCTGTTGCTTGGCTTTTTACTTTGGAGGAAGCTTGTAGCCTCTGTTCCAGGGCCCTGGGGCAGAGTGATGGATCCGAGACACAGTACTGTACTGACCCATAAAGGGAGCTGCACGTGCTTTGACCTTCATTTTTCCAACGCCTCGGGTGGCATAAGCATATCTTAAATGCATTTCCTCTGTAAAGTGTCAATGTTCTTTTTCTCTAGGACAAAACTTACAAAAAAAAAAAATATGCAATTTTTTTATTTTGAGACTGTCCTGTGACTTGTACTCGTTTTCTCCTGAGGCTTGTGAAAAAAACCTTTCTTATGTACTTAAGATTATACAGAAGATAGAATAAAGTTAATGCCAACTTGCTCATTACAGCGGCTCTTGTTTACTCTTTGGGGGCGCCCAGGACCTCGGGTAGGACAGGGAGCCCTCTGCTGCCTAACCCTGCCTTGAATCCTTTCCCCACCAGGAAGTACAGACTTTGCTCAACTCCCCTCCAATCAATTTGTCAGTAATTGTCAAATCTCACCTCTTTTAGTTGGTTAAAATTCTTTATTGATTTCAGTTGCTGTACAAAAGTGCATAAAACAAGCCATTAGTTGAAAACTGTTCGAGCTGTTAATACCCGCTTAATTCAAACCCCTCCTTTTTCCCCAGAAAGCCCTAAATTTGGCCCTTTTCCCCATCTTGAAGGCTGGGCTGTGCTATCTTTCCTCTGCACACAGCCATGGAAGTCTACTTGCTGATGCCCTTAAGAGATGCAATATCTTTAACACTAGTAATTTCAGTTAATACTGCCGTTGCGTCCTGCGAGGAACAGGCGAGAGGGAAAACGAACCCCTCGCTAATTGTTTTGCCATCACCAAGTGACCGGCGCAGCCCCAGCTCCGAGAACTGAAGGTAAGACTTAACCAGGGCTGTGCAGGATGGAGCGTTTCAGAGTTAGTGCAAGGCTTAATCCACCCTTCTCGGAGTGTAATTACATCCAGACGAATCCCAATCTCTTACTGCAGCGTAAGAGGTGCCACCTCTGCACGCTGTGGCACCGCTGAGCTAAAATTCCTCTTCTTCCCCTTCCCCAGATCCCCGCAGGATCAGACGCACAAAGTGCTGTTGCACAGTAGCAGCTGCATTAACTACAGTGGTGGGTTCTTCCCAGTGCTCTCCCAGGGTGCAGCCTCCCCTCAGCTTCACTGGAGGAAGGGGAGGATAGTGCTGTAAAACCACTCTTCGGAGAAGTGGAGGTGATCCCCTTTCACCCCCAGGAACACCAGCTTTCCTGCTTTGTCCATCTCCTGCAGCCCCAGGCGATCCTGCAGAGAGAAGCGTGACCGTGTGGGGCCCTGCCACGGCCAAAGGCTGGCAGTGGCTGGGGAACACCCCACAGAGGAAAGCACTGATGGTTGGAGACCCTTGTTGCAGGCAGAGGGGGTTCCACCTCTGCTCTTCAAAGGTTCTCCTCATAGATGGGGGGGAAGGCATTATGGATGACTTAAAACAAGGCTTTAAAAAAGAGCAGAGTTAAAAACATGCTGAAGGGAATCTTGAGCCAGGCATGAGAACATCATTGTAATTCCCTCTGCCAGAACTGTCCTGAAGAGAAATGCCTTCCCAGACAGCGACTGGCAAGAGGAGGCCGTGCCCCAGGAATGGCAGAGATGGTGAGTAGAGCAGAGCTGTGGGGTTCAGAGCTCCTCAGGACCTCTACAGGGACACTTCAGAGTGGAAATAACAGAAACCCCCTCAGCGGAACATACCTCTATGTACAGTGAAGTCTCCTTCAGCGGGATGGTCTCCTTGGCCTGGCCGCTTTTGTAAAACCCAAACCACTGTCAGAATAAAAACAAGGGAAGAGTTGCTGAAGGGCTCCCAGGAGACAAGCAGGCTTTCACCAGCTTCTGCTGGAGACCGTGCAGTATCAGGCCTGTTTGTGCTCAGCCTGCTCCTCGCCAACCTCAAGTTCTGCCACCAAAGGACAGACCAGAAACGAGCAAGCAAGAACCAAACTACCACCCAAAAGCAGCACTCGCCCTGCCTCACCTCAGAGATCGGAGGGTCCACCATGGTATCATTGAGAAACTTCACCATCACAAACTTCTTCAGAGCCATCAGGTTTTTCTTGTATGTCTCATTGATGCCCTGGATGGAAGCAACAGAGAAGAGCGTCACTGGAAAGCCCGCTGAGAGAGGTCGGGGAAACTGCTCCAACTTGCCCTGCACCTGCAAAGGAAACCCTGGAGGGCACGGGGCTGGGAGGCAGGAATCTGCATTTCTGTCCAACAGTCTCCCCTGGCTGTGCCCAGGGCGTTCAGCCTCATCTCCAGGCTGTAAAGAGGGGATGGGCCTCCCCTGGGGAGGGACAGGATTTCCTCACTTGAAAGGTGATGGGTGGCCAATCTATACCAACCACTCCGCAGGAGCGCAGTGACACGGGAACTGCTCTGCCACGGACAAGTCTCCTTCATAAATCTACCAGCAAAACCCCTTTGTACGCTCCTGGATGCAGGGCAAAAAATGCTCCTCTTCAAGCTCCAGCAAAACTATTGCCGGGGAGAGATAACATGAAGGGACGCACTGCTAAGGCTTCTGCTCTCCCGCTAGCGGTTAATCATCAGCCCGCTCCTTACCCTCTCCTGATTTATGTCAGCCAAAAAGATGCTGTTTTTCCTGTAGTCCTCCTCCTTTAGCGGGTCGTGCCAATATTCTGCTTGCACCAAGCTGGAGAGGAGAAAAATCAAAGGTCAGACCGGAAACCCAGAGCTTCTCACGTGGGCCCGGCCCCCGTCGTTGCAGCCCGATGAATGTACTCACTGCTCCTGAACAGCTTGCGTGTAGGCGCCCAGATCCAGCGTCTTTCGGATCCAGTCACAGATATGGGAGCTCTCCCCAGGACAGCGTGGAAAGCCGTACACGCCTGGGGTACGGAGATGTGTAACAACTCGGTGAGGCAAACTGAAATCCCTTAATCCCTCCAGCCGGTAAAGAACCACCCTCTTACAGAACAGTGGCAAGAATTACCCAGGGAATCAGGTGGCCTTTAATCCCACAATCTCATTAGACAGCCCTCCTGCCCCTGGGCACTGTTACACACCAAGATAATGGATGATGTTCTTGAACAGAGGGTGTTGCTCTGGAGAATGAGGTATGCGGACAAGCGGAATACTGTCCAGCTCGCCTGGTGCGTTCCCAGGAGGCCTCAGGATGGTTCCCTACAAGACTTTTCACTATGCTACAAAGAAAGAGACTCAAGCCATGGAACTTCTCCGGGGAGAGTATTTGAAATACTGCCAGCCACTCTTAACTGTACACCTTTTAAAATCCATTTCATACCGCCTCTTTCATCTACTGCAAAAAGCACCTCCCTTTCCTCGGGGCTTTAGCCGCCTTCCAGATACCGATTGTAAAATATCCTTGTGACCCAGAAGGTTTAGTTTCCCAAAGGCTTTTGTCTGTAGTTAGAAAATTCTTCTCCCGAAACAACTAAACCCGAGTGCTTCCAAAGCACGTAGGAATTCTACCCAGACAATGAGTCCGTCTGCTTACTAAAATCCCTTCTCATTGCCAGTTAAGCAAGACAGAAGATAACGTAGTCAGGCAACAACCGGGCCAAAGCAGATCACCAGATTCAGACAACAACAAATGGACAAGTTAATTCATAAAAAAATGGTCAGATTGTAGGAAGATGCCAAAAAAAAAAAAGGGAACTCCTCCTGTCAACAAGAGCCTCCCCACCCTCCAAGGTGTGATAGCTTAAGAGGACGTTACCTTGGTGCTGCCCCCCAATGGAGATCAAATTGAACATGGGAGGAGAAGGACATCTCTGGGCCACCGCCCTCCTGAGGAGAAAGATGAAGGAGCTGAGCTGGGGCTCATGGTGCCCGGGCCACCAGGCCACCACTGCTGGTTCACGAGCAGCTCTCAGCTTGCCCCTGCGTGGGCTCGGGCACTTGGGTAACATTTGCAAAGAGAATTAACCCTTCCTGGTAGAGGAGGGCTGCAGGCAAACACATTCTTGCCTCCTTCAGAGTGCTCCTACTTTTAGAAAGGGCTTTGTCCATTTGCATCTACTTAGGACTTCGAAAGAGTTTTGAATCAGAGCCTAAAACCCAACAGAAATCACTGGAAATGGAACAGAAATGTAAACTCACAGGAACTGGCCCCCTTGGGAGAAGCCCATTGCGTTGTAGCCTCCTTTCAGACGAGGGTCCTTTGCGAGCTGGCCACACACCTCTCTCACTTGATCATTCACGTTCATAAAGAAGCTGTTCTCCATATCCTAATGGATTAGGCAGATTAAAATGTATAATTTGTACCTTTACAATGGTTCACGCTGTTTTCGTATCTGCAAAAAGGTCGCTAACAGTTCTGCTTTTGGAAGAGGACCTGAGCTTTCTCAGTATGACAGAAATGAAAGTTAAGTTTTGAGACTTCCCCTCACCGAGCCTTTGTTCCGACTCTGCCTGGGCAAACCGTCTCGTACGGGGCAGGGACACTTCCCCAAACTTCTTGACAATTCGAGTCCTTTCAGATTCTCTGCGCGTGTATACATAGATATATATATATTTTTAAAAAAAATAATAATCAAACTTCACTCATCTTTTCCTGATCCCAAAAAGTAACATACGCAGCACAGTATCTTGAGAGACTATTTAAAGAAATTCTGTAGGGCTACCCAAAACCGTCAAAACCCACAAGGGCACGAAAGTCTCTGTGTTTATGCTGAAGACGTACAGGGAATAAAGAGCTGTAAATAAAAAAAAGATGGCAAGGACCAAAGCTCTGCTCCAGCACAGTCTCTTATCACAGACCTTTGTATTATCTGGAGCGGTGAGAGAGTGCTAATCAATGGATTTGCATATTAATCCAATTTAGACTAGGGATTTGTTCCCCCACCCCCCCGGTTCTTTTCCGCAGGTATTATCTAGACTTTATCAGTTTCTATCTGTCTAAGCTGTTTACTTCACAAAGAAAAAAAAAACAGCAGTGAAAGCACTACAAGAATCCCTGTGGAGTCATGTTAATAACAGACTGCGATAATTACTGCGCCTCTGGATCCACGCGCCGGCCACCACCCTGCCAAGCGGAAACGCGAGCGGCAGCAGAGTTACCCACCTGTATCAGGTTGCTTCCGATCTTGAGAGACAGGACATATATCCCTGGTATTTTATTCTCCACTATTTTTTTAATGTAGCCCATGCTCTGCGGGTTGCAGCAACTGTCTCCTGTGAAAAGAGAACACGGCCACACAGGGTCACGCCACCGCCCCGGCCCCCACCTCGCCTCCACCGGGAGCTGCCAGCGCGCACAGGGGACCGGGGAAGGAGGATCAGCACCCCCCGGCTTCCCCAGCAACCCGTGCCCCGGAGGAAGGGGACACCGGACTTCCAGATCCCCCCGGGGCCTGCTCGGGTCCCCATCCCGCGGGCCTGCCCAGCTGAGGCCCGCCGCCCCGCCCACGCAGCCGTTACCGGAGGATCGCCCGCGCCCCGTTGCCGGTCCCGGCTCACCCATGCCGTGCCAGATGACCAGGGGAACGGGGGCAGCCATACCGCCCAGGCCCAGGCCCAGGCCCAGCCCCGCCAGCGCCAGCACCAGCACCGCCGCCCTGAGCGCCGCCATCTTGACTGGGCACATGACTGGCGCGCGGCACGGGTCAGGCGGCGGGGGCGGGGCCCGAGAGGG
>VXAK01005543.1:170-10758 GCA_013399435.1 Arenaria interpres | reverse complement strand
ATCCCTAGAGGTCCCTTCCAACTCCGACAATTCCATGATTCCGTGAGGCATTTCAGAACATAGTCAGCAATTTGCCTATTTGTTTTGCTATATTGTTTAATGATTAACTTATTTATAGAAATCAGAACTGGCTTACAAATGATTTAGTAATAAAAAAAAGTCCTAAATTATTCAGATAGTGAAAATTCCAGAAAAAAAAAATCTGTTATTTTTTTCTTGGGAGAAAAAGATATATTACAACTATCAGAATTTTTCTTCTTTTAAAGTTCACCCACAACAAGTTCCATTTCAGTTTGAAGTCTTGCTTCAGTTTGCACCATAACATAATACTTAATTTTATAGCATTGAGAATGAATCAGGCTGCCTTTTCCATTTATCTGTTAACACCTAACTGTTTGCCCGTGCTTCTGTTGTGTAATAAGGCTGGCACCTCTAGAAGGCAAATTACCCCTAAGGTTGTCATCTAAGAGGGGCTGCCCCAGGCATGAGCGTCTCTCTCCATTGATACTGAATAAGCCTGGATGACTAGCTTAGTCCACAGGTTTTACGGCAGCTAAAGCTGCTGAGTGGAATCTCATCTCTAGAGTATATATTTGGCATGTACATAAAGCAAAAGATGGATATGAGGAGGGAAATGTCTACACCCTACAACCTCCATATATGATTAGGGTAATGAAAATTCTCCAGAGATTCCATCAGAGGAGGAAATTATTTGTCTGATCCAAATCTCACAGATAGTAGCTGTAAGATTCTTAGTGTCTTCAGCAGAATTTGTGTTATGCCACAGCTTACAATGTTTTTTCTTTTGCTCATTTGTATGAAAATGTTTACACCAAACTGTAAAGCAAACAAATAAAAAAGGCATTACAGGTAGGATTTATCTTACCTAAGTTTAGACATCAAACAATTAGTTATCTTACGCTAAGATAATCATCCTAGGCTCTTTTTGTAGCTTAGTGAAGATAAATAGACACCTGCAAAGGGCAATCCATCTCACTAAGTTTAGGCAGTCATCTTGAGCCAAGAAGAATTTCTCCTGGATGCATCTATCTTTCTCACTGAATAAAATGGGAGCAGGCAGTGATTAGTTCAGAATTCAACAATTCACTGTTAAGAATCTAAGCCAGGCAAATTGAATCCCAGCATTGACTGGGTAATGTTCTAACTCTTTCATTTAGCACTTTAATTACCAGACATTCATTAAAATGACCAAGCCTAGAAGAGAGCAACATTAGTAAACTAAAGGGTCATATTTCATAAGCTTCACAGGAAAAGCAAAAAAAGATGTTGCATTCTGTAAAATGGGATTTCAGGAAAGCTTTCTCTCCCTAAACCCCCAAAGATTGATGTTTCTCATAGATAGGACAGTTTTCCACAAAACAGGCTCCTTTCTTTGAGGTCTGTGTGGCACAGATGGCTCACCAGTATTGTGTTGAACAGAATCTTAGGCTGTATTTAATCAAAAGCTCTAATAAATAACAAAACCCTAACACACCAACACAACCTTGTATAAATACAAAGCATGTATGTGAATCCAACATTTAGGATTACACTATTGTTGTATTTTGTTAACCCAAATAATATTCTTCATAATTTACAAAATTCAGAGTTATAAGCCTGGATGTCAGTCCATCATTATACTCATACTATATCAGCCTTTCCACAAGCTCATTAACTGTGTTGTAAAAGCACCAATGAGAAGACAAAAACTGTTTTGCTAGGTAGAATATAACATTTTTACTTTATCAGAAAAAGACATTTTTCCTCATTGCATTTCAATGTATATGTTTTAATTTTGAACATTAGGAATTTTTTTCTTGTTCTGCACCTAAACAAGTGTTTTAAATCAATTGAGGGCTGCTACTGCTCATCAATTCGTCAAGTGAATACCCTTACTCACCCTTACTCACTTGCAGCTGGACTGCAAGGTTGTCAAAGGAGGTAAACAATAAAATCCCTGCAGGAGGGTTGAATAACTATTCCACTTCAAAGCATGAATATAGTGACACTCACTGTGGCGTGATGTGTGACTTCATTATCAATTACTTGATGTCTACTACAAATAAGCAGAAATATATTTAAGTTAGATTTTAATGTATCTGGCATGTTTTCACAAAGAGTCCAAGTTTTCTTATTGTATCTCAACCCTGGGTGTTGTTTCTTGATGATAAGGCTAGGAACTGCTTTCCCATTGTTTTCGTATTTGTTCCTTCATCCCTAGTCACTCTTTTTAAGGTCTTAGGTGCCACAAAGAGCTAATTTTTTCAGTTGAACTCTTTACCACATTCATCCCAGACAGCTGTTTTCATTCCCCCCATTTACTTTTATTTAGTTTTCATTCCTCATGCTTGCTGGGTTTTTCAGGATTGCTTCTACTTTCTGGTGATATTAAAATGCTACCTCATTTGGCCACATGGTTCTTGGTGCACTTAATACTGTATGAATAACAGTGCCTCTGGCTGATTAAGCCAAGTGCTTTTGTAACCTCCGATGTGCTACAAAACTTTAAGGGATTTTTATTAGCATAGACATCAAAAAAAAAAAAGCTCATTACTTTTTTTATAACAACATGTCTTTTGAACTAGGAGATCACAGGGTTCCTTCTGAGTCTTATCTTCAACTTTTCTTATGAATTTGGTAAGAAAACTGATATATTTTGTTGCTTTCTTCTCTGTGTTCTCTAGTTTGTCTCAAAGTATCTTTAACTCAGCTGCTAAAGTATTCATTTGGAGGTCTCACAGGACTTCTTAGAATTCTTGGAGGTTTTCGTGTTCCAGTGGAGTGCAAAAGCTACTGCAAATTCTGACAAATTCTGTTCATTTTAATTCATCTCAAATCAAAGTTAACTTTTGATAATCTGGATAATGTGTTAAACTTTATTAGGAATCCTGGTCCTTTTCCACCAAGTGCTACCTACACACTTACTCCTTTTTGGGTTTGATTTCTCCTCCGAATACTTTGCATTTGATGAGCTTGATAATTTCATATAGTTTCTCCAAGTTATTAAAATCATGTTGAATTTTCCCAAAGAGTCCCTTCACTTTCTGGAAACTGCCACAGATTTTTAACTACTCCCTAATCAGCCACCTAAGTCATTAAAAAAAATACTGAGCATGACAAGGACAAAATCTCAAGGAACAGCAATTATAGGAGCTGAACACTGACATCAAGTCATTGATATATACCCTTTAAATAAATGTTTTTCAACCAGTAATGCCCACATTGATTGGTTTATTCAGATTCTATTCATTATTTTTCTAATGACATAGAAGCCTATACCAAAATCATTACTAATGCAATGACAGGCTAAAGTTAATTTATCCACTTGTTCTCATGAAGTAAGAAAGTAGGTCTGTTAAAAAAAAAAAAAAAAAGAAAAAAAAAAAGGAAAGGAAAAAACCCTCTAAATTGATCTGAGGTGTGTTGCTCTTGAGAAATCCATCTGGGCTGTTTCTTTCTGCATCACCATTTTCTAATGGAAAAATTAATCTCATGAATGTTATGAAGAGGCATGCAGGATATTGAAGGCTTTTTTCTGATTTAATAACATCTGCACAAATTAAAATTTTCTGGGTTTGACCAATAATGAACTACTTATAGTATGGTCCAGGATGCTGACATAGACCAGACTATGAGATGCATATTCAGTTATTCAGTTTTCAACTTTCTTTAAGACTCGATATAAAACCGGAATTATCACTCTTATGTTCATAGCGATAGAACAACTCCTACAAATTCAACATCAAACAAACAAATGCAAACTAACAAATTCAAGATCAGTAAGAAGCTCATGGATTTCCAGGTGCACATATTGAGTCCTAATTAAATGGTTTTTACTAGACTAATGGAGCTTCATCCAACTTGCCACTGTCTTTTCTGGTACTAGTTACTCCTGGCCTGTACAATTTAAAAGAGAAACCATTCTGTTACTTTTTGACTACAGTGTAAGATGTGTTCAGGAACTTGGCCATTTGTAAGATGTCCAGTTTGCAGATTTGTCAAACACCTCAATAAGGACAGCCATGTAGTAGCCCAATTTCTTAGTATGTTCAAGGCATGACAATTCACCTCATTTACTGTTTTCCTTCTGTTTAGCTACTAGTACAAACTTTTATATCTAACCTTTAGTTTGGTCATTGAAGGAGTCCAGATCTGTTTAATATTTGTCCTGAAACTCCTTCTATCAGATTTCAAAATTAAATATAATTTAGAATTAATTAGAATAAAGGCTATTTTTCTTCACAGATATATAAATGCATTTTTGTTAACTGGGAGTAATCTATCTAGGAAAGTATTCTCTGTTTCAATAAAGTGAAACTCTAGCCTCCCCAGTGATTACTTGGCCTTTTTCTCAGTTCAGAATGTGTATTTCACTAGATCTTTCATTACATATCAGCCAATAGAAGTTACAAGCACCTTTATGTGTATGCTTCTTTGCGTATATTTTAGTAGATCTTAGACCGATAGTGACCAAGTGTGAATGCAATCAACTACTATAGAGAGAACAGTAATGACTTCTGACTCAAATTTTTTATATCTTTTCTCCACTTTCCCACCTCTTTTCATATTGTTCTTTCATTTATTTTCACTAACCAGGACATGAAAATCTTTTCTCCTTAATATTTACTCATCTTTTTTCTCAGTAGTGTTTTAACATACAAGGAGAAATTAGTTCACGTAGCCAATAAGGCTGCATAACTAGCTGACCATCTCTTTGGGAGCCTTATAAGCATTCCTCATTCACTATGTCTATGTAGGAAATGCCAGGCTGGCATTAGGCATCTAATACTTAAATATATATACTCATTTCATTCTGCGTAACCTCTGAATCAGTGAAATTGTAGTGTGAAAAAAGTAAAATATTTCATTCATGTCATTAATTTGAAGATGAAAAAGAACTATATGATTTGGTGAGGTTTTATTTGGTTTCATTTGGTTTGGTTACTTCCAGAAAGCTCCATAAGTAATCGAAAGCTGGTTGACTAGAAAGCTAAGGAGTCAGATTGGTTTAGACACTTGCATTTCAGTTCGCTGTTTTGTAGAATTGCTGAATGCAAAACAAATGCCATTTATGCTTGTTCTTTCTCCTCGCATTCAGTTCCCATCTCCTGCCAACCCAAGTGTATTTGTTCCTGCTGCTGCTGTTCCTTCCCTCCCCCAGATAGTTGGTATGCCCCTAAATGACGTTACAACACAGATGTCAACAACTGGCCACTGTTCTTCCCATTAGAAAGCACTATGCAGCAGATGGTTGAAATGGCCCAGCATACATTTACTGGAAAGCGGTAAAGAAGAGCTGCCAGATTGTGACTTTTTGGCTTTATACCATGATACGGGTAAGAGGCTGGTAAAACAGAGATTACACAGAAAATAATTTATTTTTTTAATGATGATTTGCCACTGTTTGATCACTTTTTCCTTTATCAAGACTCCATTGGCATCATCCCATGTCACAGACTATTCCCCAACAGATCTAGCTTTCTGGTCAGTTCTGTATTTCTTAAGAAATAGAAGGTACACTTAGTATCTTTACTTCTGTACAAGACTTCTATGCTGTCATATGCTGGACATATGACATCATATAGATGGATATACTATTACTTCTAAATTAAGTGACTTTAAAAAATGCAGAAACTTAGAATCATGGAATAATTTAGGTTTGAAGTAACCTCAGGACATCTGGAATTCATCTTCATGCCCCAAGCTGTCAGTTGTGGGTCAGACCAGACTGCTCAGGGCTTTATCGCCCTTGGTCTTCAACACCTTAAAGGACAGAGACTGCACAACCTCTCTGGGTAACTGGCACCACTAATGGACTGTCTGCATGATGAAAAAGGTTTTCCCTATACGCAGGCTGAAACTCTTTTTTTTTTTTTAATTTATACTCATTGTCACTTGTCTCCCTACCGTGCACAGATGTGTAAAGACTGGCTCCATCTTCTAAATTTCCCTCCTCTAGGCACTGGTGGATTCCTATTAGATTCACCTCAAAGCCATGGGTTTTTTTCCAGGCTAAACCCAGCTCTCTCGGTCTCTCTTAACAGAGTGTGATATTTGGCATATGAGCAGGGATAGCTAAAACAACATTCTAGATGAGGTCTAACAAGTGCTGAGGAGAGGAAGACAACTTATTCCTCAGCCTGCTGACTGTGTACCTGTTGATACAGCCCTGGAAGCCATTGGTTATCTGTTCTGCCAGGGCAAGTGCTGGCTCACGCTCAGTTTTTTGCCCGCCAGCACCCCCAGGACCTTTCCTGCAGAGCTGCTCCCCAGGCAGGCAGTCCCTAGCCGGTATCCTTGCTTCCTGCCCATATTCAGGATTTGACACTTGTCCTTGCTGAGTTTTGGGACATTCCTGTTGTCTCCAGCCTGTCTAGGTACATCTGAATAGCAGACCTGACTTCAAGTTTACTAACTACTGCCCCTAAAGAGATGGCTAGAAAAAATAAACCTGTTCATTTAATAGAGATGAAAAAAATTCTTATTTTCAAGTTGAGTGGTTGCCACTGCTTGATTTTCATTATTTGAAAAGTTTATCTGTCTTCAGCAAAGAAAAGAGCTTTTATGAGAATGATATTTAAATCTTTCCAGTTAAAGAAGAAAAAGAGAAATTGTTTGTTTGTTTGGTTGGTTGGTTTCCCTTTTAAATGATGAATGTCTCCATTAATCATTCTCTTTCAAAGTTACAGATTGTAAGACTCATCTTAGTGCCTTGACTTTAATTTCTTCGGCTCTGGGTAGACCAATTTACCAGCTTGCATCTTCTTATGATCAAATACTTAATAACTAAGTATTAACTAATAACTGGAATTCTTCAGTCAGTTTAGTCTCAGACACATTCATTACAGCTTCATCTGATAAAATTCCTCTTCTCAAGCTCTGGAACTGCTCTGCAATGTGAACTGATGGTAAATGGGATTCACTGTGAAAGCATACTGTTCATAGTTTTGGTGTTTGGCTTTTTGGTTGTTTTTTTTGTTTGTTTTTTAAATCCATGTCCTCCTCCAACTGAGGGAAGTAGGGAGAAAAATCTTATTTCTGTTAGGCATCATTTTTGTTATGTGAGTGTTCCTCTCACCAGATATTGCTGGATTTTCCTTCTCTCAGGAGTTCAGGGATTCCTGAAACTGAGGAGAAAATCTTGGGTCTGCTCATGTCAGTAACAAACTTGCCCTTCAGCTTCGCTGAAGACAAGATTTCACCAACTATAAGGAAACCTTTAACTCAGCTCCTAAGTGATATCATCTCCTTTACTTATCTTGAGTGCATCTATATTTTTTCTTTACCTAGGGTAGGTGCACTTCTGGAGTTAATCTCTTAGTAGTCCTTGCAGGTTGAGCTTTGGTTCACCCAGCTATTATTGCTACCTGTGTAAACTGGTTACATTTTGAATGAACCTAGTCTAGAATACACCTCAAACGACAACATCTAGCATGCTGAAGCTGCTTGTGGCAGGTAATCTGAACTAAAAACCACCAGAAATGTAGTGTGGGTGTCTGAAATAACTATTTCACCCTACGGATATTGTGCTACACTATTTGTTCATATAGACAAAATTATTTCTGATTAAAGTATCATAATGTTTAATGTCAATGGTCAAAACTCACAGGTATGACTAACGCTGTGTTAAGCTACAACAATCATTTGATTTAGCTAGGAAAAGCTAGAGGTTTTAATGACACCCATTATTAGTGTATCTAAATACCTTCCATGTGGAATAAAATTCAAACAACAAATTCTCTTGTGGCTTGTTTTCATTCATATATACTTATATATATATACTCCCTTATAAATGAATGCCCACTCAATTAAGATTTTTTTTTCTTTGCCTGCAGATGGAAACACAGGCAGGAGAACTGATTTTTTATTTCTACTTGTACTTCTTAGCAGTTTTCCCTGAAATAAACCTTAGTAACCTAGGTCATTTTTCACTCTGTTCCATGATTGACAAACTGAGTAAGGAATCTGAGAATTTTATTATTTTCTAGTGCAGACCAGAAAACAATTTTTCAGTTTCATAAAAGAAAAAGGAAAATGTGCAGTTTCAGAATAATTTGTTATTGTTCTGATGTAGAATCAAAATGGCACTTTTGGAGAATGTGTTTGTGAGAAGGCTGTGATAGATACTATCTCAGCCTACCCAATGCCCAGGCAATAACCCACTGGCTAGAACATTTAACTTTGGTGTGGGAGTAACTGATCTGCTTGTTTATGACAGATTAGGCTCCCACAGACTCCGTCCCACATATCAGGCAAGCTTCTTGCTCACCAAATTATAGTAGCAAACTCTTTTAAAATGTCAGATTCTTCTCCTGCATATATTCTGTTCTATATAAACAGCTAAATAGAAGACTAGCTCCTCAGTATGGTGATCTGTAAGAGGAGGAACCATATTCCGCTATCTGTTATATCTGATTCAAAGGGGAGATTAGGTTTTAACCTTTCTATGCCTCTTGATTATTTTGTGAGTTTTATTCCCCTGAAAGTGTTGAAAGCCTGAAACAATGCATTGAAACATTTCAATGCAACTGTTCTTACTTTATTATCTTTTTATTAGAGGGGAGGAAAATGTTGATTTCTGTAAAGCTACCTCTCCCCTTTGGTGGGCCACTGTGATACCTGTCTCATCTCATTGCCAGCCAAAATGGAATTCGTAGCCATTATTCCCGCAATATTTTGTAATGTTTCAGCCATGCTAATCTTATGTGTGTGAACACGCTGGTGGCATTCTCTTCAGAAGCTAAAGCAGGTCTGAGCTAATAAGGGAAAACGGATGCTTTATGAAAATTAGCAAGCAATTATTTTAGACATCATTAACTGGTACGCCTACCACAACAAATTTTATGTCCTGGAATGTATATTAATAAATGGAAGTGTGATTAAAAGTTTGAGGCTGTGACTGGTTGCAAATACATATCATTAACAGAACTTTACTGAATGTGGTAATTGTGAGTATGATTTTTTCTTTAATGTTTATAGTCAACATCATTCTGTAGGTTAATAAAGCAACATTCTGTTCCAAAATTCACGCAAGTAGGAGAGGATTTAAGAAAGTCTATTAAAACAGACAAAAGGTCTTTAAAAGTAAAACATCAATCGTTGAAAATAAAAGATTGCAAATCAATCAAAATGTATTTCTACCAAATATTGTATCAACACTATTTAGAGAACAAAGAGACAAGGAAATATCTTACAAATGCATAAATAAACACTGCCAAATAATTTAATGCTTAGTACATAACAGGATGGTTGAGCGCACTGAGAATATATAGAACACACAGAATGAAGACAAATTACATAGTCCTGCAATTGTAATTTCTAGTTTAACACACTAGTAAACAGCAGGAGAAAATTAAAAATTAACAACTAGTAATGGTTAAGGCAAATAAAACTAAAATTAAAGAATACAGACACGATATATAATTCTTTCTAAATTACCCAGTATTGATCATGTTGCTTGAAATGACCTTGAGACAACCAGCTGAGGTGTGCTTCAAATTACAATAAAAGCTACAATGCAAGCTATACAATAAAAAAATAATGATAAATCACCACTAGCTTAAGTTCAAAGAAGCATAAGAGAAGGCAGATTCTGAAGTCAGTTAAATGGCAAAGGAAGAGAAGATGAAAAAATCACCATTCAAAGGGAGGTAACTGGTGTGTTGTTTGGATGCTTTTGTCTGCTGACAACCACAAAGGTCCATTTTCCATCTATTTTCACGTTGGCTTTATAGAAGTCTGGAAAACAAGCAGTCCACTTGTGCTTTCTTTCTCAGGGAATAGCTTCTGTCCACAGAACTCAAAGTGGACCAAAAGCCTAAAGCTGCAAAGCAATGATCCCTTTTATGTGATATATCTTGGCTAGCATAGAAGGCTATTTTCAGGAAAAACTAAGTTGCTGGATACATTATAGAACTGCAATCTAGGATGTCTGTGATACTGATTCATATTTATATTGTAAGTGTCTCTCAATCACGCAATTTAGTTCCCAGCTTTAATGAGGACTGCAAAATGTCAATTATTTCCTCTTTTTAAAAAAATACAACAATCAAAACATCAGGGTGAGGTCTCAGTTCTTCAAAACACAAAGGACTTGCAGTAATTTCTTTAATATTTAATTCATGTAGGGGACAACACGCTGTCTTTCTACTTCAGAACACAAAATATTTAGATTCATCCTAAGATTTTTTCCACTGACATGTTTTCTAAAACAGAAAATGCCTCTTTATGAAAGAAATGTCCATGGGAAAATTTCAGAGATGCAAAAATCATCATCATCATCATTACCATCACTTTCATGCCCATCTTGGAAAAATACACTGACATCTTCTTGGCTGCCTTTCTGGAGCGGTCTTGTCACTTTCACTCTCTGCTTGCAGTGAAAAAGCAAAGTGAACATAAGCCCCCCCCCCGAGGCAGGGAGCCACACAATCACAACCCACTTTGAGAAAAGGAAGCTGGAGGGAAGCCCTGTGCTGGCAGTCGGGCCACTGGCTTGCAAGGAGGTGGTGAGCCCGTGTGTCTGTCCTGCCGCCAACTGCCTTGGGGGTCCTGCTCAGTCATACTCTCCCTCACCGAGACTAAAGAG
>VXAK01005541.1:40163-77322 GCA_013399435.1 Arenaria interpres | reverse complement strand
AAGCAGCAGATGTCATCTACCTTTTCTTCAGCAAAGCTTTTGACACTGTCTCCCACAACATCCTCATCATGAAGGATGATGGAGCCAGACTCTTTTCAGTGGTTTCCAGCAATAGGACGAGGGGCAACGGGCGCAAGCCGGAATATAGGAAGTTCCACTCGAAAATGAGGAAGAACTTCTTTACGGTGAGGGTGACAGAGCCCTGGAACAGGCTGCTCAGGGAGGTTGTGGAGGCCCTTTCTCTGGAGATTTTCAAGACCCGCCTTGATCCAGTCCTGAGTGATGTGCTCTGGGCAATCCTGCTTAGCAGGGGAGTTGGACTGGATGATCTCTAGAAGTCCCTTCCAACTATGTCGAATCTGTGAATCTGTGTTTCAAATTAATTTTTCTTATAAATATCTGACATCACATATAACTGCTTATTTGAGTTAAATAGATATCATCTTCTTTTTTATATTTCTAAAAAGACAGAAATTAGTCTCCTGCAATAATATGTAAGGTATATGCTTATATTCTATTACTGATTCTTGTTTAGCAAAAATTGAGTTACAAAAGATTTTGCACTAATCGGCACTACAGACTATAGGTTTTTTTCAATGAAAACCTAAGTTACTAGGAAAAATGTCACAGCAATCTCTACCTGTCTGTTGGAAATAGTTTTTTTTATCAAATTCTGTTATGCCTTTTGAAGATAGAAATAAATTAACTATCAGCCTTTGTTACAGTATTACAGCTACAAGTGCAGAGTGCAGAAAACTGAGAAATGTATTACACTTGAATTATAGTCAGCGCTAGAGACATCATGTAGTATTTCTGGGTTACTTTCCTTTTAAGTCACTAGGAATACACTTCCCCACAAAAATTATATATAATCTTGGTTGTATATTAAGATACAAACATTAAGTTATTCTCAAATGAAGGATTAAACCCAGGGAATTCAGACTTAAATGTACATGAAGTTGCAGTATATGAAGAATTGGAAACTATATTTTACCTTGAAGCAACATAATTAAACAAAACGAGGATTATGAAGGCTTTTTCTTATTTATGGGTCTAAAAGAAATGTAATTTCTAAAATAATTTTACTGAAGGCTATAATACTAATTTTCTTCCTCTTCTTATTCTTGAAACAATATTTTCAAATACAGAATCTTACTTCCTTAAATATTGCCCATAAAACAATATTTCATATGTATTTAAGTCATTTTTCATTGTAGAGTAGATCTGTTGAGTTTTGTAACTAATCATTTATCTTAGCCATTTTTCCTTTTTTCTTTTTTGTTACATCTGTCATTTGTTCTGCAGAAATAAAATGAAATGCTTTTTTTTTTTTCAAAATTGCAGTTGTGCCATTTGACTTAACTAAATGGCTCTGATTAAGTTAGATTTAGATTAAATGATGACTTTCTAACTGGACTAGGTACTGCTATTGACAAAATAAGTGTGTGATCCCAAGCCCACAAGTGAGTTTTGGAAGAGAGCAATTCTTTGTGTCATTTTCTGAAGGTTATTTTCAGCTTCCCCTGAAAGAGAATATTTCAGTTAAAAACATGAGACTGAAAGGAATTGCAAGACTTTTTTAAGCTGTAACTACAGTTACGCACACAACACTGAATAATCCTTGCATTGGCTGTGTGAAGAACCCATCATTAAGATAGCCAAGGACAAAGGAGATCTCATGCAATACAGTAAATTGTTTAAAGGTAATATTTAACAAGCTTGTAGATTTGTTGGCATATTTTTCAAAAGTATTCTGTTGCCAAGAAATATAGAGAGTAATTTTGGAGAAATACGCTCCTTTTATAAAGCAATCTGAAAAACTTCGTCTTCCTTGCAGCTTATGGTTCCACCGCTACTTGCTTAATTTATAATGACCACAGTTTTGTAGCAGGGAATTTGTGTGCATTCATTTGCATTTATATTTTCTCTATATATATTAATGGGCTTCCCAGAAACAAAAGGGCACAGTGTCTATCTGGGTGAGACAGCAAGACAGCAAGGTATTATTGCACTAAGAACTTGAACTAGTTTTCACTTACCTGGGGCATCAAAGATGAGCTACATTCTTGTTTCAGTTCCAAGGCTTTGCACAACTGTGCCTTTTGTTTCCATTTCTTCTCTCATATTCCCCAGGGTGCTAACACCTTTTCATACCTAAGGCAGGAGCCTGTTCTTTATTTGCTCCTTTTTCACCCTTCACACACACTCCAAACCTTGCATCTTGCTCTGTGCCGCCCAGTTGGCTTGGGGGAGAGCAAACAACAACAGAAAAGCCTCCCAAAAGAATATTCTGTCAGGCCCTTCCTCCCACTCACTTCAAAGCTCCCAGGGGCCCACCTGCTCCACACAGCATTCCAACTTTCACCCCAGCCCTGTGCTCCCCCTGCTCCAGTCCACACCACCGGCATTGTGCCGACCTGCAGGCTGCACTCCTCATGGTGGAGTTACGGCTGTCCCTCTGTCAGAGATACCCTGTGCTCACTCTTACGATGTCAAACCAGCAAATGGCTGATGTTAGGAGGATCAAATGGAGAGTAATTTCTCTGACATTCTCTGATGTTTTTCAGTGGAGAAAAAGAATGTCACATCTTCTGAATGCTCCTTGGCTGAAGTAAAGAATATAGCAGTTTCAAGGAGTGCCTGTTAGAGCCCATTGCTACCTCCCCAACTTGCCTTGGCATGAAAGTGCATAGTGGAAGTTGTATATTTTTTTGTAAGATGAAGACTTTATTTTTGTGCACAGGCCTGAATTTGGACATGTTACTTTACTCTTGAGGTACAGGTATTAGAGAGGAAACACTGAAACAGGTTGCCTAACTTGAGTCTAGGCATTCATGGTAATCTAACCTTATTGCAGTGTTTTGTGATGTGTTTTGTAGGGTAAAGACCACAGGGACTTTCTAAATATTCTTTCAAAGGACTTTTTGGATGTCTGCACTGCTTTGAATTGCAAAGAAAACATCAGTAACTATGATGCACGAACTCATTTTTCTGCTTTTCAGCTTCTTATAAAAACTTACTCAAAATGAGTATTTTCTTACCCCTCAAAGCTTTCTACCTGTCCAGATAAAGAATTCCAAAAACCCGAGGAACCTGTCCTCTTTTGAAAAGAGGTTCACTATCTGGCCCAGAGAGTTATTTTTATTCATATAAGTTAAAATTACTTGAAAGCATTTAGGAGTGCCTGAATTGAGATGAGAGAACCCACGGAAAGCTCAGGAGGATTTTATCAGGACAATTCTCTCATGGAGGAGGGACCTTACTGAGCCTCCTTTGACATGTGTGTGCCACATCTTGGCAGTTACCTCTAGCTCAGGCTCTTTGCTGCTGTTGCCTCTGCCTAAGTAGAGGGAGAGAAGCAAGATGGTATAGGAAGGAGTGGGAGAGCCTGCTGTGGAAAGAGAACTGCCAGGAAGCAGCAGTGGCAGGGTCTGGATATTTTATTTGGTCTCATACCAGACAAGGCCAAAAAGACCTTGAAGGCTTTGTCTGTAGCTACTTGAATATAACTAACTTACTTAAGTTTCCAACTTTTAATGCTTCTCTTTCACATAAACTCTTTTTTATCTATAGGTGAATATCATAATTTTGCCCTCTGAGAAGTGTGAATTTGAAATGCTAGATTAAAATCTACCCATTCAGCTCTTACACAGCTTTGAATAAAGTATTCCTGCAAAACAAATGTACATAATGCTTTCCT
Organism: Arenaria interpres; assembly: GCA_013399435.1. Lineage (NCBI taxonomy): Eukaryota > Metazoa > Chordata > Aves > Charadriiformes > Scolopacidae > Arenaria > Arenaria interpres. The sequence goes on along the minus strand of VXAK01005541.1, from coordinate 73,622 downwards.
ATCATGATTCTAATTAACTTGCTAAAATACTCTGACTAGGTGTACTGCCCTAGCACATGATAGGCTTAACAATTTGGCTCATTCAATTACACATCAGAAATACTGAAAAGCTGTATTGCCACAAACTTAGAATTTTTAAGTGCCTATTTGTCAAGAGAGGAAAATCTTTTACATTGTTTTCTCCAGTACAAAGAATTTTGTTTAGTCTTGGAAATTGTATTATTAATACACCAGGTGAGCACCGTTGGCACAAGTCCAGCTATCAGATATGTTGTAAATACTGTAGATCCTTCAGGACAGTATCTTTAAGATCTCTTTGCTAGCAACAATAAGCATGTAAAGACATGCTGATGTGTACTGCTTTGTCTGTATTTCTGCTGCATATGTGAACTCACAGTCATTCTGTTTTAAACCATCAGACTGTTCAAACTTTTTTTTGGCTTGCAACATTAAGACATCTGTGTTGTGTTTAGTTTCCTTTCCAAAGATTTTCATATTTCCAAAGAAGAACTGACAATGAGACTGTGGCTCCATGATCTTTAATACTGGATCTACATATTTCTGCCACCTGTGGCAGTGCAAGTTTGACACGTATTTCACGTGTACCCCTAGTCATACCCTTTCCAAATTAGCATGGCAATTCCTGTGCAAACCAGCATTCATCAAGGGACTAACGCTACATATTCCAGAGTGTATAGTTCATTTATTTTGTTACTTATGTTTATGCATAGGAATGTTAACCCTGCCACCTTGTGGGGATGATTCCCGAGGAAGATGGTTTTCTGGTTTTAAAAGGTTACTGGGAGCCACCACTATGCCTGGGGAATAAGAATTTATAATGTGGAGAAAAGAGGTGACTGAAGATGACAGGTCATGTAGACATGCTCCTTGGGATGGCAAGTTGGCCAGCTGAAGATAATCATTCTTTGCAGACTAATATTCTGCCGAATAGTGAGAAACCAATCTATCCTATTTCCAGTCAGTGAAATTTCCCCTTCAAGCCAAGGGATCCCCAAACAAGCGCAGTCCAACACTTCTTTTGCATGTGACAATTACAGAAGCAATGATGTAGCAGACTTGTGCAGTTACAACATAAAGGGGGTGCTATTTCCCTGGCTCATGCTCAATTCTTTAATCCCTAATGCAACAGCTGAGATTAGAAGCGTGATTCATGCTTACCTGTTTTCTGGAAGCTACCAGGGAGATGGCTCTTTTAATTAAAATCTCTTTGGAGTAACAAATGTCTGATTCATTGTCAGTGCCAGCATCTGCATTCTGAAAATTGCTACCATCTAGTTCAAGTATGAGTTTGGAAGGTGCATCACATCCCAGAGCACAGAGGCACCTGGAGACAGGCCTACTGGTGTGATGAGACTGGACATGATGTGATGTGTCAGCCTTTTGGGGTAAGTTCAGTAAGCACAGATCCACAAATTGGGAGCAGTTTCCAGCAATTCAAGAATTCAGTGTTCCCAGAAAATTACTTGTCCCACACCTACTTTCTGAGTTTGGCCTACTCAGATGCTGTGGTCTGACTACTGTCCTCATGCTTTCCACTTTTCCTGGAGGGGTATATTGTCATTATACAAAACACAGGCCCAGATACTACCCAGGAATCCACCTGGTGTCTGAAATCTCCCAGGTCAGGCTGCAGCCAGGCACTGACTGTGGTTCCTCTAGAATTATCTCAGATCCTTACTCTTTTCTCTGTGCTCCTAATGATAGATGGGATTTCTCCTTTTCATTGAGGACCTCTGCATGGATGCTTTCTTCAGAATCTGAGCAGGTCCCATGCCTTTGTGCAGACCAGTTGAGATCATGGAAAGCAGTGCTCAAAGAGAATAGTAAAAAATCGCTTTTTGGCCAACTCTGACTGACTGGTGATGCTATTCTGTAGTTCAACATAGATGAGACAATTTTTCAGATTTTGTGGAGATCTTCATACGTGGAAAGAAAGACCCAAGGTGAAAAAGTGTTCAGATGAAACAGAAAGTATAATATCATGAGCCTGCACACCAGGGAAGGCAGTGGCATCTAAGGACAGTGATCTCATAGCAATGACAGTAAAAAGGCTAGAGCATCTTGAAAATCTTGAGATAAACGCTCACTCACAGAGCAATACAGAAATGTCATGCCCACTCAGGAATAAATTCTGCTGGACTCAGAGTAGCAGATTCAGAATTTTAAAATAACTTTTCAATAACTTTAAACCATGACTGTGGCTCTGTGCTGCATTTTCTGTTTGCAACAGGATCCGACACAAGGATCTCTAAAAATTACTTCACTAGTAATTCACCATAGCCTAAAAGAGTTAAGTTCCCACACTTACCAGTATCCAAGTGGATGAAACTTTCGTGAATTGCTAAAACATTGCATTATATATTCCATTATTATATTCCATGCCATAGCCCAGAAATTGAGGCATATAAAAGTGATTTCTTGTCTCAAAGGGACTGGTCCTCCACCACTGACATGTAGTGTTCACATCAGGGCTTCAATATTTAAAATGTATGAGTGCGGGGAACTGCAAGACAAACAAGGCCGCTTTTTTGTAGCTACCCTTAATAATAATGGCTTGTCATTGTTTACTTCAAATGTGTGTAGCCTATATTTGGTGTCTTCCAAATTAAGAAGGTATGAATTGTGCCTTAAGATGACCACAACCTATGCCTTGTTAAATTAAAATCACTCCTATGACTATTGGGCTCACTCTATTTTACTTGAGAACTGGTATCAGTGCAGGATGAAGTGAAGAGCAAGTGAAGGCTTAGTGAGGGGACATATTAAGGCATGTACAGTACAACTGGATTTCCTCATTAGCTAGGTCACAGAAGGTACATCACGACATAAGGAGTCAGAGAGTGAATCCCAAGCTGTGTTTAATGGCAGCTTCTCTACCAAACCGATTTTGCCCTGTGCACAGCTGAAAAGCATCTGGTAAGCAGTGAGAAAGGTAGCTTTAAGCAACTTAAGTCCATTTCTCTGATCCTGGGCCAGCTGGGGACTGTTTAGCCCTCTCTATAATTCAAAGAAGCCTAAGGCTGTGCTTTCTGCCCTGTGCTGACATGTCTTCTTCACAGAAGGTGGGGAGAGCAGGTGGTGGGGAGTAGGCATAGCCCTGCTTGGATTCTCCTCTGTCTGGAACAGCAGAGCTGCAGGGCAGCTCTCTGCCTGCTTTTGTGTTGTTGAGGCAAATGTTACACTAAGTGTTGAGTCTGCTCTGCATGGAGCAATCAGTTAACTTCAGAGATCTATTTATTTATCTTAGCATAAAACACTCTTGAGGGCTTCTGATCCAGATGGGTCATGAGTCACCAAATGCTTTATTTATGCGAGTATCATACCAGGTTGCTGCCCTGGGCTTGTTTCTGATCTTAGGCACTTTTAAGTGGAGTTTCGATAGCTGGGCAGCTTTCAAAATCATCAACTCAGACAAAAGAAGAAAATAACGAAGGCACAGCACACTCATTCTGCATAATTGTCTGACATCTGTAGCAGTTAATAGCTGGAGATGAGAAGCAAATAAAGCTCTGTTTTATGACTGTACAGAGATCAGCATCATTACAAAGCTGAGTCTGTTTCACGTAATGGCCAAGGAACAGGCACAAATTGATTTTCATTTGCATTGTAAATAATTTCGCACTGCTGTCCATAGCTCTTGTAAGACAAGGATTTGGGCTCAGCCCAAGATGCTTTCAACTTTTCTGTCTCCAACTACATAGGTTTAAAGTGCAAAGAATGACTAACCAATCAAAAGGAGTTTGCTTTATTCTCTGACCAGAGACTCAACTCTGACCAACCAAAGTAACACAGTTTATTTATAAAATAAATTTTTTTGGAGAAGTTCATCAATGTCTTAGGTAGTCAAGCAGAAAAGGCTTACAATGTGTTAACAGGCCCTTGCAGCAAGGGGAGAACTAAGACAGTTGATCTTTCCCCTGCTACTTTTAAAACATCAGTTGCACACAGAACAAAACTGTGCTTTTAACTTAGACTGAACTTCATTTCCATTAGCATTGTAAAGTCGGTCATGCTACAGGTGCTGAAATGAAGTAGTCTTAGCCATTGAAATCAATGGGAGTCTGTTCATGTATACAAGTAGAATTGAGGTTGAAGGAGAATCAGGCACCATATGTCTCATCTATTATTCTCCCTCTCTAAATATAGCTCATGCTATTGCTCAGAAGCTATGTGATGGGCTCACGCAAGCTGGGCAACCTTCCAATCTGATGTCAACACATGGGACATCCTGCCTGCCACAGTGGGAGCCTCATCCAGCCAGCTGGCCCTGCCATTCCCATGCATGTGTATCCTCCTGGAAGTGGGGGCCAGCTTTTGCTACCGTACTCAGGATCTCTCCTCATGGTTTTGCTTTCCCTTCCTGAAACAAGAATATACTGAGGGACTTTGGAAACTTACTGGAAACCACTGGAATTGCTGTGAACAAAGGTGGCCTATTAGCTTCCCCCAGCACAGATGTCAGGGCAAGTTCATTATAAACTCCCTATCTCCCTCATAGAAATTCCTGTCAGGAAGAGAGGTTGGAAAGGGGCCCAAGCAGCTCGCTCTTCCAAAGACTATTCACAGATTGGCAGCCCCAAGTGCTCACTACTTATAAATTAAGCCTATGAAACCACGCAGTTACTAAAAATAACCTATCTGGGTGTCTTTCTATTTGTTTTTCATTTTGAGGGACATGACAGTTATCTGTCACGTTATAATTTTTTAGCTAAACAGTCTTTTTTTCAAGAGAACATTATATGAGTTCCTTGCATAGTAACTTGACTCCAGGAGCTGGGATTCTGGAGAACAAAACTACTCCAGTTAGGATTCTCATGCAGCTGTGAAAATTGATTACGATAGTCATGACTAGTGCCTCAGTACGGCTTCCCCTCATCAGGCAATCGACTTGTACTGATTTTGCTAACCAGAAGAAGAGTAATAGAAAGCAATAGGCTGACCTTCGTTAGCTAAAGGCTTGCACGTGTGAGAGTAGGAGACATACTTAAATCACCACTAGATAGCTCAATTTTTAACAGGAGCTACTCTTCAACCCAAAGACAAGCCTACAATATAAGATTCAAAAATCCATCTGGAGAAGTGTCTTGTGGAGCCTGTCTGACACGAGGCACAATCTTGTGTATACAGTATGGTATCTGGTCTTAAATAAAATTGTTTATTAACATTAATTTTTAAAATTTAGATATACTCTTTTTTTTCTGGCAGTATTCTTAAAATATGTATTTTAAAACAAGGCAACCAACTAAGTCAGAAACTGACAAAGTGTAAATAGATCCTAAAGATGAAATCCTTGATCCTGCATTTATCCTCAATTTCCTGTATCTAGATTTCCTGTATTTATCATAGATGCCTTTTACACACTGGAACAGGATCTTTTGTTGTGCATCTTATTAACAGTCAGAGAGCAAGAGAATTTAGGGAATTAATTGTCTACTGCTAGTTTAGGTATGTTTAGAGTAGGAGGAATTCTCCTACCATTAACTTCAATTCAGTAAGAATTGTTGCCTCGTGTTGTTTCAGTTGAGAAAACCCAATGAACAAACACAAGCTTTAGCAACCTCTAGTGTTTCAAGTGTCGTGCTGGGATCTCAGTTTGCTCCTGAAGGATATTGTGGCTGTGGTGAATCCTTGTAGGCAATCATACTAGCCACCAAAAAAAAAGCAGAAAAGTGAGAATGGAATAGGAAAATTGTGGGGAACATGCTCTTGCATTGTAGAGAAAGTTGTGTAATTTATACAGAAGTAAAGCAAAAAAATGGAAGAAACTGGAAGTGGCAGTATATTTTTGAATGTGAAGAGTTTCAAAATCAACCCATTCTTTACATATGCATGGTGAAAGATCAGTATATTTTCAGAATAAATGTGTTAAAAATAGGACTTAACAGTTCTTCTCACTACATCATGGCTAAGGAAAAGGGAGGGAAAACAAGGGTGAGGTGTGGGCTCTTAGTAAAGAGAGAGTTAGTGGCCCAGGAGGAGAGAAAGAAAAAAAAAAACAAACCAGTAGAAATGAATGTACATGCTTGCCACTTTCCTCCGGGGGTTTACTGAGGAGAATTGTCAATATTGCAAATGTCCTTAGGGATGATGGGGTTTGGTCAGCAATCAGGACTCTGACAGTGCACCACAAAGCAAATAACAATTGAGAAAGAACTAGATGGTAGACTCTAGGTTGCTGCGTCATCAATATAATACATGCAGTATATTGACTGATTTAAACGTGTATACACCATCAGTAGTGAGAGCTCAGTAACAGAGGATTTAAGGGTGCTCTGCTCTGATACTCTTATTTGCTCCAAGACTACCTTCTATTAAATGAGCGCTAACACTTCGCCATGCAGCAGTGTTGCCATCCCCTTGCATTTTCATAGGCACAATAAAGGGTAGGAATGTTTTTTATGCAGAGTGCAAGTCAGCTTTCAGAGTTTTTCATTCTCACTTTTGTGCCTGCCAGCATTTTTCTTCCTTTTTTTTTCCCCACTGCTTTCCTACCATGCCTTTTTTTTCACACAGCCTGTGCGTTAATCACTATCATTCTACACAAGAGGTCTGGGAGAGTGCAAGTGGATCACTCAAGGTGAGCACAGCCAGTCTTACCTGAGCACTTCATCTGCAAGGGTCTTGATATCCTTGTAAATTAAAAGCAGCATTCACCCTGTTACAGCTTGAAGAGTTATAGCTGACAATAACCACTAAGCAGGATGTACACACCCAATCAATCAATCCCTCAGCTTGTTGACAAAAATGCTAGGTATGGTAATTTACTGTTTAAATATTGTGAAATCAGCTGGTGGTTTCAGCAACTGCTAGTCAGCAGGTCTTGTATCACACACATGAACAAAATGTCACAATTGCTTCTAATTGGCAACGTTGTTGACAATCTCAACAGAGGCTCTGAGAAACAAGGGCAGAGAAAAACGTTTGACTGTTCTCTTATCCCAAGAATGCAAAATGTAGGTAGAGACATGGAGAAAGCTGTCAGTGCTGTCATCCATGCCAGTCTTCACCTGTGTTTAAAAATCTTCAACCTCCAGAATGATTACTGGGTCTAGAATCAGTGAGAAAAGAAGGAGAAGAGAGGACAAAAAAAAGGTTTGAATGAGTTATTGTGTATATAAATCTTATGTGTAAAGTTCATTCATATACTTGAGTATTGCTTGTTTTTAGCAGAACACAGTATGCAGTGTGAATGAAATTTTTATGCTTGAGTGCTAAGCTGGAACAGCCTATATATATATTATACAGCTACGCAGTCACTAAGTCTTTAGGGGCAATGAGTACTGAACACTTCTAGAAATCAAGCTGTTTATTTGACCACATATGAAAATATCAGCGAGCAATGACAGCATACCAGGTTTGGCAGCTAATCACATCATCAGATTCAAGCGGGAATCCAAGATCTGCTTCAAAGGCCATTAAGCCTTTGAATTTTGGATCAGGCCTCGGTTAGTCCCAGGGAGTCTAACCTGATATAGCACCTTCTTCTGCCATGCTCAGCATTTAAATTAAACTAGCTTAAACTTGCTTGGGCTTGGTAAGAATCCCTAAGCCTTGCATCCACTCACTGATACGGATCTTGCATCTACTTATACATTGCCTCTCAATTTGGCCATTGAGTCAAAAGTAGATACTATCTGCTTTACTCTCCTTCCTTCTGGGATACAGAAAAGACTCTAACAGAAAAGCAACATAAGGGAGCATTTAAGTTAAACTAGTGGGTAACTCAGAGAACCAAAGCAGACAAACTTGTCCTTCTGGAAAGTGCAGCCTTTTTTTTTTTTTTTTTTAAGCATAACACCTTCTAGCGTCTCATCAGATTGAAAGTGGGGAAGACAGGTGATAATTTCTGAATAGCTTAGGAAATGTCTGGTGATGCTATCAATAAGTTTTCATGGCTGGGATATAGCGAGACTGAAATGATCACATAAATTCTGCACATTTTGTATAACATGCTGAAATAGTTTTCATTTCCTGACAGCATGAAGAACGGAAGGAGGTGGGGGGAAAGGAGAGAAGGGAGTGCTGACTCAGGTCTGTTTTCTCCAGCAATAGAACATGACTCCCTAAAGACTTACTTTAATATGCTCCCGTGGCACAGAAGGTTCATTGTTTATTGTTCCATTTGCATGTGGATTACCCTAGAAGAAAAATATTAATGAATGAAAGCACAGAATCATAGCTAGGAAACTCTAAAGGACTTCTAATTTTTTTTCAAAATGCACAGCAACATGTCGAGCTATTTATTCACACAATTTGTCTATCATTTTATTATATTGTTATGTGCTCTGAAGTGAGGAGATAAATAGTGGCAGAGAGAAAAGTAAACTCATGATAATTCTACTTCTGAACAGGCTTTGGATCAAGTGTGATATTTAGACTTGACCTTAATAAATTCTCTCTCTGAGAATTGTGTGAAGTCATCTAGCCTCATCCTTGTTTGAAATCTGTATTCCAGAGACTGAAAGATTGGTGAAATTAGTGGCTTTGTGGTATCTTAACCACTTTAAGCAAAAATATCACTTTTTTTGTTTATTTCAACATTTAGGCTTATTGTTAAAATTAGAGAACTTTGATTTAAAACAAATGGCTGCCCTCTATGATGAATCATACCTTCTTTTCACTGTTCCTGTAAGTCTAACAGTGCTGGCATGAAGGTCAAAGACAAAGTTCAAGTGGCAACTTACAGTTACAAGGCTGGAGTCCAGTTCCTAAAAATTAGAAGCAAAAAAAAAAAAGACCCAAACCCCCTCAAAATGCGAAATACAAGATGACTTAGAAGATGCAGACCACTACCATGAAGTTAACTGAGAGTACCTGGCAACTATTTTTCTTGATTTAAAGGCAAGTGGTTAGGGATAGGATAATAATTTGTCACAGTAATGGAGTCTCACAGAATATCTCCTTCTTCTCTTATATACGGTACTGACTTTCACGTAATGGATTTATGGGAGAGGTCTACTTCAAAATCAATGGCAGGACAGGACCTGCCATCTCTGTAGGCAAGAACATCAGTCTCTTTATATCTAGACTCAGATTCTGGTTCTGACTGGTAGACGAGATGTTCTCAAAGCAAGAAATTGAAGTATTATTACAAGTAAGCAGTGCTACACATTAAGAATGTATAACCTGTTGAATCAAATGGTCTTTATTTTTCCACTACTTCCACAGCATGAATGGCTTTGCTAGTGGATATTATCAAATGAATATAACTTGAATGAATATTATGACTGAAATGAAATTAATATTATCAGTGTGGACTATTATTAGCTTGCGCTTAAAAAAGGAGCTCCATAGCTATCATTCAAAATGCATATATTTAACCAAGTGGTTACTAAATTAGGGCCAAATTGTAATACTCCAGTTTATACTGAACAGTAATGAATCCCAAGGTAGTCTTGTTGAAATGAGGTGATTTGGTAAGAGAAATGTGACTAAAGACGTGAGTGTCATTAAGACTCAGTGCAATTAAGGACAACAGAACGCAGAACTCCCACTACCAGATGCCTTAAGATTGATCTTTTTTTTTTTGTTTCCCACAAACAGCATTGTATCATTTCTCTTTGCACCATCTGTATTTCCTGTTTTGAACTCTGTGTCTATACAGTATTATTTCTTCTACAGGAACAGCTAAACAAAACAGTGCATGCGTCACTGCTATTTGGGTTCATTGCTGCTGAGGATATTTGAAACCTGACTAAGTCTATGTGCATGTGAGTGCATGTGATGGAGAAAGAAGGATACCATGAAGATCTGGAAAATTTCCACATCATTTTAAGTGACAGAATTTGATGACTGTGTACACAAAGGCCCCTGTTTCATTAACATTAGTATTACAAAGGCATCTTTTTAACTATTACAGTAAGGTTCAGACTGAAAAGCTATAGTGCATTTTCTTGGTCGTACACAATTCAGGAGCATGTACAGGGTCCTGAACAGCAGGGCCCTGAAGACAGAAATTTAATGATAATTTGGAGCATTCAGACCAACACAGAAAACCTTGGCCTTCAAGATGTGAGTAATGTGCTTAATAAAAGAAGCACATCATACACAATGCTGATTTACAGAAATACAAAGCAAAATAACAAATGATTTTTAAGTTATGGGGCAAAATGAGTGGTATGCCCCATCCTTCTTAGCTGTGAAGAGTTAACCTTTCTTAACGTAGCTGTCACTGGCAAGTTTGCCATTATAGATAAATATCCTCCTTACTCTTTTTACTTCCAAAATAATAATGACAACTTGTTGGTGTGAGACTTAAATATTCATCTGAGGGAACAGAAGATGTTAAAGATAATTTCTGCTTTTAGCACAATGTTGCAAAGCACATTCTTCATGGCACGTGATAGAAGAAAAGCAGTAGTCTGTCAAAAAGCAGTAGTCACCATGATCATAGTTATGTCAAACCCTTCTATACCTACACTAGTCGAAGAATCAAAGGGAGAAGTTTCTGTCCAACAGAATAGCCTTGTACAGATTGCAGTGTGCCCCAAGAAATTTCCATAAAAGAAAACAAAATGTGAGATGATGTGGGGTCAAATTAACCCCTGTGCAATGTCATTTGTCTGAAATTCAAGGACCCACAACACAATGAGATGGCTTTGAAAACTGACATATTAAAACTCTCCAGATACTCACTTTTAACATCTGCTTTGGGATTTAGGGCAGTTAGGGTTTTACTTGTCCATATTTTAATTTGTTGTCCCTAAAGAATATATAAATTACAAAACCAGAAACCATGAGTGTTACGTAAGAGACAGATCTGGGATATGGAAATTCTAAAAAACATGAACATGCTAGGATCTTAAATGTTAAATCTGACAGCTGATTGATTTCTCTGTTAATTAATATAACGGTTCTGGCTGGGATGGAGTCTATTTTCTTCATAGCAGACCATACGCTGTGGTTTGGCTTTTTGTCTAAACCAAGGTTGGTAACACACCAGTGTTCTGGCTATTGCTGAGCAGTGATGGACAGCATCAAGGTTTTGGTTTTTCCTGCTCTGCAATTCCAAGTGAGTAGGGCAAGAGGTGGGAAAGAGGCTGGGAGGGGCCACAGACAGCACAGCTGACCCAAAATCACCAAAGGCATGTTCCATACTATATAATATTGTGTGGGTGGATCCTTAGCTGCTGGCTGGGGCCAACCCACCACAATGAGCTAACAGGATTTCATACTGAACTTAATTTTGGAAAACAACAAGTGCCTTATAAAAGACCTGGTGGTAGGAGATAAAGCTGGATTGAAGCAATTGAATCAGAACCACATGGGATTATACAATGTATAATACCAGATTTTCAGTTTTATAGGAAGAAATTTTGAGAAACTGGTTACAAATTGGTGAGACTGACTAGAAAGATCACCTTACGGATTTAAATGCCACTGCTATCCAGAACCACGGTTTCAAGCAAGGAGAAAAAAATTGCTAGGAATGGGCTACAGACCCACTAAATATATCAGACAGGATGTCAAAAAGAGAAGCAGAATTGGAGTACAAAAAGAGTCTGATAAGCTAAGAGTGCTCTATCTTGAATGTTAGAAAAAAAAGAAATGCATTTAGTTAAAATGCTAATTAAGCTTTACCTTGGAAGGAAAACAAAAACAAATACTAATGATGTCTTCACCAGCTATATACAAGAGAAGTAAGGAGAGAAAGACAAGCTGAGAAGAGAAAGATGAATAAAGATTAAGAAGGGAATGTCCTATATACTAAAATAATATTTTTATTTCCAGTAGAAATGAAGATTATAAGGGTAATGTCAGGGTACCTAATCAGGAATAACAGTAGGAATGGCAATTTCATTACTATATCCAAAGCAAAAGCAGAGTTTGGGCTGCTGACTGTGGTGAAATGAAGGAAGAAAGAGAGGGAGGGAAAAAGGGATCTACTAAAACACTAAAAGAAACCCACATGAAATCACAAGTTCAGTAGCAGACATTTTTAATGATTCTATCAATTTGGGAATGTGTGGTGTGAAGATGAGAGAACCTGCCCGCTGACTGCAAATAGCATATCTAATTACAGAAAGTTTTTGGGGAAGGAATGGGCAACATGATCTAGTTGGCTGTATTCCTATCAGTTTAGTCACCCCTTAGCACAGATCTTTAAAGTCAAGAACAATGAACTGTGGAAGCAAATGGAAAGAGAGCTAAACTGTAATGTGGTTTTCTGTATCAGGGGTGCATACTAGGTTAGTCTGATATAATTTATATTTGACAAGATAACCTTCTTGTAAGATAAGAGTAAATTTCATGATTCTAAGAGTGTAGATTATGGTAAATCATTTGGTACTTTACCACACAGGAAATTATTGTTTAAGGAGTTTAAGAAGGGTATTAATATAGCAACTGAAAGATAGGTAAGCCAAAAACCAAGCAGAAGGCTGAAGAGAGCACATATTGAAAAGGAGGTCCCTATGATGAAGTTATCACCAGTGGCATTGCATACCCATCAGTCTTAGGACTGATTCTGCAGAGTGTTGTCATTAGTGAGAGATCAGCGTGTGTGCTCATGAGATTCTAGCCGACTGCCAAATGAAGATACTGCTGAGGACTAACTCACTACACAGAAACTATGACCTCTAAGACAGAGCAGCAGCAGTGGGTTTGCATAGTATACAAACCACACAGGCATCCACTGTAACTGCTGACAAAAGCATTTTCTAAAGATTGGATGTTTATCAGCTGGAGTGAAAGAGAAGCATATGAAACACAATAAAATAGTCAACCAAAGGATGACAGGGAGCTTGCCCGTGTGACACGGCTACAACCAGAGAAAAAAGAGAGAAAAAAAAAAAGCAAAAAAACCAAGTCCATACTCTATCATTTTCACTGAATACAGGGAAGCGCTGCTGCCTTCTACATTTTACAAGGCATTGGTACAAGCTAGGGTAGAATATATTACATAGTTCTAGTCATTTGTATTCACAGAAGTGTATTTTAAACTGAAATGGAGACAGAAAAGGGCCTTGAATGATACTGATAATGGAAAATCCATCTTATGGAGGGAATAGAAACCTGGCAAAGGGCTATTTCAAATAAATAAATAAATAAATGAGTAAAAGTTGGAATACTTATCTAAGTTTTAAATCACAAGTGCTGTGAAATTTTTTCAAACAACAGGGATAAGAAAAGAAGAACCGTACTTGATCCAAGATAGACTATGGAAACTTATTGAAGGGCTCTGTGTGACAGTAAAGGACGGATTTTGGCATAGAAATTGGATCAGTCAAGTTACTATCTTCCTAGAAAGTTTGTGATAGACAAAAGTAAAATGGCTTTATTTTTTTTTTTTTGCAATGGTATCACTACGTTACTAATACTAACACGTTACTAATACCTCTACTGCTTCAGGGAACTTGGGCACTCTGCCGGGATCATACCGTTAAACTGCATCTGGACCCATACTGGCTCATAGCCAGTCAGTGTCAATACTTCTCTAATGTACTTTGGCACTTCAAGATCTGGGTCTAGAACAGACAGAGAGAGCTTGGGTGCATCCATACCACCCCTGTGAGGGACACACAGTCTGTGGGACATGCAGGAAAGGCAGAAGGGATCAAATTGAGCTATGATGTCAATGCACGTAACTGAATTTTTGTTTAACCATGATATAGACACACTAACTTGGAAAGTGCCTTCATCAGCGGTGATTCAATTCACCACTAGATTTGAAAGCACTTCAAGCATATCAGCTTCATACCCTTTGCTGTTTAGCTTTGCTTTCCTGAGCACCTTTGCATCCTGGGTATGACAATCCTTCCTCGGGCCTCCAGGAACATTTCTATCAACATCTGAAAGACATGCAGCTTTCTTCCCACCCTGTGTCAGCTGTGTTCTGACAGGTCTTAGATCTCCCCCAGATCCATCTTTCAGCAGAGGGAGAACCAGGCATGTTTTTCCTGCTTTTCATCCTACCTTTGCGTTTGAGACACTTTGCAGGGAGTCCTTCTGTGGATTCTGCAGTGGAAACAGTAAGTCACTGAAGACTTTTCTATCAGAGCCTCTTGATAAGCATTACAACTTGGCTGCCTTTTGATTTACCTTTTTGCTATCCACTCTCCACGTTTAGTGGATGCTTATCCAAATTGCATATTTTAAATGTTTAAAACTCAGGAGTCAAGCTGTTCAGACACATTATGGGATTAAGGACAAGCTGAAAAGCAGAAGTGTTTGGAGTTGTTTGCCTTTAGCTTCAGAGCCTCCAGAATACTTTCAGGACACAGCACCAAGCCATGAAAGCTAGAGCTGTATTTCTACCTTTTTAATAAAAAGAGAGGCTTGTTTAATCACTTGTCCAGAGGAATGGACACTTTCAAATATGACATCAAGTACTGTGAGATTTATGGAACAAACTGAAAAAGCTGGTGCTGCCAACTTAATCATTCTGACATTTTTAGACTGGAGGGCAAATGTAGAAAGAAGAAGCAGCTCAATCCTTGGACCCTACAGTGTAACAGGCAAAGAAGTAAATGCATCTTTCCTGAAGAGACAGCCTCCGGGGGAACAAAGCCACCTCCATGCGCTTTCCCCACCTTGGCAGCCAACTGAAGGCTACACAAAGGAAGCAGGGGGCAGGGGAGCTGGTTTTGACTTTGCACACTCTACAGTTATTCTGCTCATCTGTGATTTCAACTACTGCTTCTGTGGGCTGGCATTGATATGCACAAGTTGTGTACACTTCCCTTTAATGGCAGCCTCTTGCTAAGGCAAGGTAAAGATGGGACATTGACATTTCATGGAATCATGGAATTGTCAGAGTTGGAAGGGACCTCTAGAGATCATCCAGTCCAACTCCCCTGCTAAAGCAGGGATGCCCAGAGCACATCACTCAGGAGCATCCAGGTGGGGCTTGAAGATCTCCAGAGAAGGGACTCCACACCCTCCCTGGGCAGCCTCTTCCAGGGCTCTGCCACCCTCACCAGAAAGAAGTTTTTCCTTGTATTTGAATGGAACTTCCCATGTTCCAGCTTGGGCCTGTTGCCCCTCGTCCTATTGCTGGAAACCACTGAAAAGAGTCCAGCTCCATCATCCTTCGACCCACCCTTTAGATACTTGGAAGCATTCATAAGGTCTCCCCTCAGCCTGCTCTTCTCCAGGCTAAAGAGCCCCAACTCTTTGAGCCTTTCCTTATCAGGGAGATGCTCCAATCCCCTAATCATCTTAGTTTCCCTACCTTGGACTCTCTCTAGTAGTTCCCTGTCTCTCTGGAACTGAGGAGCCCAGAACTGGACGCAGGATTCCAGTTGTTTATCCTCCTCTGTGTAGGAAAAGCTTTTTATTTTTTTTAGTAATGGAAATTCATTCCTCTTTCGAAGTATTTATGGTGCTATAAGTATGTTGGGAATACTATTCTACTATAAATGAGACTTTTCTCAGGTTAACTTTTAACCTGGTCTCTGAACTAGGTTCCCCACAAGACAAACGTTGTAACATTGTCCAAACCAATTTTCTGAAATTCTTAACATTTGCCATCACTTGTTCCTTTCCACAGAGAACTG
This sequence comes from Arenaria interpres, assembly GCA_013399435.1. Lineage (NCBI taxonomy): Eukaryota > Metazoa > Chordata > Aves > Charadriiformes > Scolopacidae > Arenaria > Arenaria interpres. Next base: position 58,104 of record VXAK01005541.1, on the reverse strand, counting down.
AAGCAGATTTTCTTTTAAAACTGTAAAATCAATAAATTGAGTATTCTATTTGTTCATGATCAGTGGAACTGATGCTGAGTGAGCTATGTGGTATCAGTTGACTACGGAGCCACAAATAAGAGACCGTTTTTCTGTTAAAACACATTTTACATTCAAATATTTCCATTGCCTACTGAATATGTTTGAAGAAGATATATGAAATGTACCAACAACAAATTAGTGTAAAACTATACTAACATGAATGATCTTTACCTACACCACTACAGCATCTCAACCCCATTTTGTATACACCATCACTGAGGATCAAGTGAGTAGCTTGTCACCAGGTCCTTTAATTCTTCTTTGTGAACTGGCCTACCAGTTGGTAATGCGTATTCTGATTTGACTATATCTGCCAGTAACTGGATAAAGGCCAGTCTCACACAAGTCACCTCAGTATTCATTTTGGGTAATAACTTCTGATTTGAGGAAGTCAAAATTAGGTAGTAGTTAAAGGTTACCATATCAGGTCAGTTGCTCAGATATACACATTCTTTTAAGCTGGAATTTTTTGGCCTAGGTCTATAGGATCTCATCTTAAAAGCCCATTTGCTGTGAAAAACAAAGAGACTCTCGACTTTGAAGTTAAATCCAGGATAACAGATTAAATATTTTGCTTAATATTTTTATCAGCTAGCAAAAAGAGGGTATGCCTATTTAGCTACATTCATCTGTCCAACAAATTCCCTCAAATTTTGCAACAAATGCAAAGTGGTAGCAATGGATATTTTCAACTGAACTTGAAAGTAGGGCAGCTCTCAAAAAAACAAAATTACAAGTTCTGGTGTCTGCAATGAAAAAAGGTGAAATTCAGCCATGACACGGTATTTGACAGTAGCTGTTAATCAGCACATATGAACAATATGACCTGTTCAGCCAATCAATGCGAGTAATTTAAGATTAGCTAAAGAATGAGAGATGACTTTTAAAACATATGAAAACGCTGGCATTATCACTACACTTATGGGAAGAACAGAGTTTTAGTGAACAAAAATACCAACTGCGATGAAAAAAGATAATTGGTTTAGCTGATCATAAAGCAAGTTCTTCAGGTTTGCTAATACAAATGGTCTAAATTCTACTGTGCAGGGCTTTCCCCCCCCCCCAAAAAAAGTCTCTCTGCAGAATGATTTTTCAGTGATCATATTATTCGACTGGTTTCAGTTTTCTTGAGAATCAATATGGCTGTAAAATTGATCTTGGCAAGATCACTAATATATTTTTAACTATTTTGCTGAGTTACCTTGATATTACATTTGGGTAACTTGCTGGACTTACTTCTATTACAGTTTTATCCAGCAAAGGTACAGAAATACAGTTTCATACCATTTAGGTATCTTGTAAATATCTATCCTTCACTCAGTGTCATTCTCAGATTTTAACCGTTAATTTTTCAGAATTAAGAGCAAAGGTTAATTAAAACAAATTTATAATGCCAAAACTGAAACATGCAGAGGCAAAAGTACTATCAAGATGCAGAAATGTAGATCTTCAGCTTCAGCAAAAAAACAATTAGGAATTTAAAAATAAGATTTTATAAAGCTGTAATGCTAATTCATGCTAAATGTCTAGTAAGCTGTTTTCTTTCCCTTGGAAAACAAAGACAGTGTTGTAAGCACCTATGACTAATAAGGTTCATTTATGTACCTTTCTAAGTTTTTGACTATTAAATTGCACAGGATTTCTTAGAACAGGGAAAAGACTGTATAACCTATTGCTCCACAGGTTAAGATGGGAGGGATTTAAAGTTTGCCATTCAGTCCCTCTGGGTAGAGAAAGAGTCACTGTTACTCACCAACCATTGACCAACAGGTTTAGCATTGTCTAGACGGGGACCAGCTAGCATCTCACCAGCACATGGGAAGCTGGGCAAGAAAGGCAGAAGGTCCAGGTCCACATTTGCAGAAGATTACCAAAGAAAGCATGGGATATTTGAAAGAGATCAAGGGAAAAACTAAGCAGACACTGCTGGACACTCCCATTTTTGACTCTTTACCCACCAAAAAGGCTGCATATGTTCAACTGTCCATTTTCAATACAATGAACATTTTGTTTATTTGTGAGAAGACAAATTCTTATTCTAGTCCCCCCAGTTCGACTCTAAATGTTCCCTAAGTTCACAGCCAAGCAACATATTTTTTAAAATCCTCCTTATGTTAATGTGTAGTTTACATTATTATTTCTAAAATATATTACAACATGCTATTTGCTTTATTTTGAAATTTCAAGACTTTTCGGTGGCTTTTCCACACCCTAGAAATTTCACCTATAAATGATAGGAAAAAAAGCAAAATCTACTCCTGTTTTCCTGTTCAGTGTTCCAAAGAAAGCAATTGGGAAGAAAATTGCCAATCACTAATGTAAACTTCAAGACCAGCTCATCCCAATTATCTCAGCTGGTAGACCTGTTCCTAAAAATGGCAAACACCAACTCAAAATACAATTTGACTAAAATGTTCTAACTTGAGTAGATTAAGGTTAGGTGCCATGGGAAAGTGTATAAATCTAAAGATAAACATATTAACTTATTTAAATTCCATTAAAGTCCCTATGCCCAGTTTTTCTTATTGGCTAGATCTTTATGGCTTTCAACTTTGACTCTGAATTGATCATTGAAAGCCTTCAAAAAGGAGAAGCAAGTGTATTTTCTGACTTTGTTTCTCTTATTTGAAGGAGCAAAGGCAATGTGACTCTTCATTTGGGTCTTACAGAATCATAGAAACATAGAATTGTCTAGGTTGGGAAGGACCTTTAAGATGATTGAGTCCAAACATCAATCTAACAGTACCAAAACCACCACTAAACCATGTCCCTAAACACCACATCTACCCATTTGTTTAAATAGTTCCAGGGATGGTGAGCCCACCATTTCCCTGGACAGCCTGTTCCAATGTTTGATAACCCTTTCTGTGAAGAAATTTTTCCTAATATCCATCCTAAACCTCCCCTGGCTCAACTTGAGGCCATTTCCTCTTGTCCTATTGCTTGTTACTTAGGGGAAGAGACCAACCCCCACGCCTCCACAACCTCCTTTCAGGTAGTTGAAGAGAGTGATAAGGTCTCCCCTCCGCCTTCTTTTGTCCAGACTAAACAACTCCAGTTCCCTCAGCCACTCCTCATAATTCTTGCTCTCCAGATCCCTTACCAGCCTCACTGCTGCCCTCTAGACTTGATCCAGAATCTCAATGTCTTTCCTACAGTGAGGGGCCCAAAACCAAACACAGTATTTGAGGTGCGGCCTCACCAGTGCTGAGTATACTTTATGATATGGCACACATAAGATCGGAGGCTGTAGTTTGGAAAGGGACCAGGAAACCCTGTATCTCAGATGAAAATGTGGAGTGTTATCTCGTAAGAACACAGTTGCACACTGGTATTCAGGACTTCGTAATCCATCTAAGATGTGGCATCATCCTGCTCCAGAGGAACCTTGCTCTAGCCATTGATTAAGTGCAGCTCTTAAGTGAATGTCTCGCATGTGAATATGATTTGATTAGATTAGATTAGATTAGATTAGATTAGATTAGATTTTTTTGCAAACCTTTAGATTTGGACAGTCCACTGGAAAAACTCACAAACCACCTATCTGTACATTTACATGCCTGAATATTTTCAAAACTCTGAACCTGAATGCCAAATTCAGTTGCCTGTATCACTTAAAAGCCTGGCTTTTGTATTTTTCAAGTAATTGGAGGTGGGCACCTTTAAAAATGTGACTTCTTTCTCAGGGTCTTAAATTTAAGCTTAAGTATCCAAGTTTGCAAATATTGCGGTCTGGTGTGTTGACATACACATTCACACATGCTTAGGGTGTAGTTATTGTGCAGTGTCATATTATGTTGCCTCCCCGGCTTGTCTACAGACAAAACTCGTAATGATAACACAGATTTTTTTCTGCTGTAAGCAAACATGGCAGACTGGACAGAGAATTAAATGTACAGCACAATAAAAGTGAAAACAAATTACAGTAATAGTGTTAATGTCACACCTCAGTTTTATTGGTATAATTAAAATCCCTTTAGAACACACCTGTTCCTTAAACATTTCTATTTCTGTTCTCCCCTTATTAGCGCAATTTCATGGAGAGATGTCACTCATGTTGGCTCTTAAGCAAATGATTTGTCACCTCCACTATGAAATTGAGCATGGTGAGGGGCGATTGCTGCAGAACAGTCGAGGGACTGTATGGCGGAGTGGATATCCAGCTCATTTACACTCTTTTGGAAGTCTCACTTAAGGCTGTGGGCAGCTGTGCAGGATGCTACAGCAGTATTTGTAGATGAGGCTACTACCAATAATTTCTCCAGCTGCTTTTAAGTGGTGTTTTTGTGTAGTTTATTGATTCCCCTCGCCCTGGAGGAGGAACACATAGGTGTGCCTTAGTCCACTGGTGCCAAAATGAGCCCAGCTAGCTCAAATTATTTGTATGTTACACATCTTTGCTCTGGCTCATACTGACTAAGGTGAATTATTTCTGGCAAGTGCAGTTCCCCCGGTAGATGTAAGAGTTAGTGTTTTCAGTCATAAGCAACTGGTACAGGAAGGAGCTATGTTCAGAGCAGAACAGTTATTGACAACCTAAGCGTTTACTTACTATTATCATTTACTAGTGAAAAAATGTCATTAGTTCAGAATTTAGAGGAAAAAAAAGCAAATGTGCACCACATTTACTGTCATATAGTAAATACTTCTGGAGGAATTTGGGATTGTATTTATATCTCTTTTTTTCTCTAAGAAATACAGCTCTGAATCTACTGTCTCTAAATATGGCAGTAGAGTTAGTGGAGTTATTGCCATATAAAAATGGTGAAAATCAGAATGTTGCTAATATAATCCCTCTTATCACTAAAAGAGTGCTTCATCTAATGCTTAAAGACCTACTAGAAAACCAAGAGCTAGCAATTTATTTAAAGACTGCTTATAGCAAGTGCCTTAGTGTTATGTACCAGTTGGACTGGAAATGTCACTAGTTAAGCTGAATAAAGAGAATAATGGGTTTTTTCTGTTTTAATTGTAATCTGTAAGTTCACGTTCTCCTGCCAGCTACAGAGTGGATAAAAAATTAGACATTCCCTTCCCACCCTATTACATGCCTCAAAGACATCGAAATATTCCTCCTCTTTCAATAAATTTCAATAAAATTCAATTTCAATACCTTTACATAAAGATGGCAGAACATAGGTTGGACATAGAAAAATATATACACAAACACCTTTCAATCAGATTATCTCGGCATATTCTCCTTTAATTGTTTGGTTGTCTCCTTGAACACCTCTCTGCTTTGCATTCATCCTAGGCTGTCAGAACTAAAATGTATCAATTACATTTCACCTGTTTACACTTTCTCCTCTGAGTTATTGTTATGAAATGAGTAAAGTAGCTTCTAAGGCTTGGTATGTATTTGTTTGGTTTTATTTAATGTTTTGAAAACCATAAATCTTAGATATGAATCAGAGATTAATTAAATGTCTTGCTTTCAAAATTAATAAAGGTGTTTTGTTATTTACTGTTTTCTGTAGTCACTAAATAGTGGTCTGGTCCATTAAAGTGCTATGCTTTGCTGGATTCACTCTGACAGATGAGAATAGTTCCTTGCAGCTGGCAGTCTTTAAGTTTTGATGAAAGTGTTATGCACGGATTAAAGATATAATGGAATCAATTTACTTAGATCGTATTTAACAAGAGAAACGGGTATGGTATGCAGTAAAGCATATAACTTTATGCATAGGCCAGAAGTGTTCTGTGCAGGATGAGAGAGGAACTGGGTGAAAGCTTTGGTCCAGATGGCACTGGGATTAAGGAAGTGCGAAGGGAAGATAATGAAGAACTGTTGATCATTGTCATAAAAGTTCAGAAGAAGAAAAAGAAATAATGCTGCTGACCATTACTAATGATGGGATATAAACCAGGTACGATTTTGTTTTCAGAGACTATAAAGGCCAACAGCTCATGTGGAGAACATCTCTGTTTTCAAAATACATCTGTCTCTAGTGTTGACCAGGAAGTTCACAGCGGTCACACAGAATCACAGAATGGCTGAGGTTGAAAGGGACATGTGGAGATTACCTCGTCCAACCCCCTGTTCTCAAACAAGACCACCTAGAGCTGGTTGTCCAGGACCATGTCCACAAGGGAGAAGACTCCACAGCCTCTCTGGGTAACCCATGGCAGTGTTTACTCACTTTCATAGTAAATAAATGTTTTCTGATGTTCAGAGGGAACCTACTGTGTTTCAGTTGATGCCCATTGCCTCTGATCCTGTCACTGGGCACCACTGAGTTTGGTTCCTGGGAGCCTGGCTCTAACCTCTTTGCACTCTCCCTTCAGGTATTTATACACATTGATAAGATGGCCCCTGAGTTTTAAGCCTCTCTTCTCCAGGCTGAGCTCCAGGGAGTCTCAGCTCTCTCATCCTTTCCTCAGTGGAGACCTAGCGGCTCCAGAATGTTAATCAACTTCTTGGCTCTTTGCTGGACTCTCTCCAGTATGGAGCCCAGAACTGGACACAGTACTCCAAGTGTGGCCTTACCAGTGCTGAGCAGAGGGGAAAGATTTCCTCCCTTGGTCTGCTGGCACTACTTGGCCTAAAGCGGCCCAGGATACCATTAGCCTTCTTTGTCACAAGAGTACATCACTGGCTCATGTTCAAATTGGTGTCCGCCAGTTTTCTGCGAAGCTGCTTTCCAGCTGGGTGGTCCCGAGCATATACTGGCGCATGGGGTTGTTCCTCGCCAGATGTAGGACTTCACACTTCTCCTTGCTGAATTTCATGAGGTTCTTGTCAGCCTATTTCTCCAGCCTGTCAAGGTCCCTCTGCATGGCATCACAACTCTCTGGTTTATTGTCCACTCCTCCCAGTTTTGCGTGATCAGTAAACTTGCTGAGGGTACTTTCTGCTCCATCACCCAGGCGATTAATGAAGATTTTAAACAGTGTTACCCCAGTGTACCTCTTGGGTACACTGCTAGTTACTGACCTCCAACTGGATTTCAAGCCATTTAACACTGTCCTCTGAGCCCGTCCATTCAGACAGTTTTCAGTCCACCTCACTGTCTGCTCATCCAACCCATACTTCAACATCTTCTCTATGAAGTCTTATGGGAGACAGTGTCAAAAGCCTTACGGAGTTCAGGTAGGAAATATCCACTGCTTTGCCGTCATCTACGAGGCCAGTCACTTCATTGCAGAAGGTTATCACATTGGTCAAGCATGACTTTTCCTTGGTGAAGCCATGCTGACTACTCCTGACAACTTTCTTATCCTTCATGGGACTAGAAATGGTTCCCACGATTAGTTGCTCCATCACCTTCCCAGGGCTCAAGGTGAGACTGACTGGCCTGTAGTTCCCTGGGTCCTCTTGCTTGTCCTTCTTGAAGATATGAGTGATATTTGCTTTTTTCCAGTGCTCAGGCATCTCTCCCAGTTGCCAGTCAAAGATTATAGAAAGTGGCCTTGCAATGAAAAAGCCAGATCCCTTGGTTCTTCTGGGTACATCCCATCAGGTTCCATGGGCTCACATATGTCCAGTTTGCTTAAGTGTTCTCTGTCCTAATTCTTTTTCACCAAGAGTATGTTCTCCTTGCTCCAGTCTTTTGTCCTGGTCTCTGTGGCCTGGAATTCCTGAAGGCCAGTCTTCCTAATAAAAATGGAAGCCAAGGCAGCATTGAATACCTCAGCCATTTCCATGTCCTGTGTAATCAGGTCCCCTGTCCCATTCATCAATGAGTCCACCTTTCCCTAGTCTTCTTTTTGTCATCTATGTACTTACAGAAGCCCTTCTTGTTGCCTTTGACATCCCTGACCAGATCCAGTCTCACCGTGGCTTTGACTTTCCTAACCATGCTTGGACAGTGTCCATGTATTCCTCCCAGGTTACCTTCATTCNTTTTGAGTTTTCCCAGGAGCTCCTTGTTCATCTACGCAGGCCTCCCAGCATTTGTGCTTAACTTCCTGCTTGCTTGGTTGAACTATTCTTGAGCTTGGAGGAGGTGACCCATGAATACTAAGCAGGTTCCCTGGGCCCCTCCTCCCTCCAAGCCCTGATTCTGCAGAACTGTGAGTTTTCCCAGGAGCTCCTTGTTCATCTACGCAGGCCTCCCAGCATTTGTGCTTAACTTCCTGCTTGCTTGGTTGAACTATTCTTGAGCTTGGAGGAGGTGACCCATGAATACTAAGCAGGTTCCCTGGGCCCCTCCTCCCTCCAAGCCCTGATTCTGCAGAACTGTACCAAGCAGATCCCTGAAGAGGTCAAAGCCTGCACTTCAGAAATCCATCATGTTGATTTTGCTTTTTGCCCTGCTTCCTCCTTTCAGGGTCTGAACTCCAACATCTCATGATGATTGCATCCAAAGCTCCCTTCGACCTTCACAGCCCCAACGAGCCCCTCCCTTCCTGTTAGTATGTCTCCCCATAACAGACACCCACTACAATGCCACCAGTACCAACTTGCTTTTTAATCCTTACACATAAATTCTCAGTTAGTTCATCATCCATCCCCAGGCAGAACTCTATGCATTCCAGCTGCTTTCTTATATACGGGGAAACTGCCTCTCCTTATCTTCCTGGCCTAAACAGCTTGTATCCCTCCATTGCAACACTTCAGTCACAGAAGCCATCCCACCACATCTCCATGATCCCAACAAGATTATAGTCCTGCAACTGCACACAGATCTATAATTCATTGGAATTGTTCTTTCGCTGAAGAGAAAGAATCCTGTTCATATGAAAAAGATGTACATGGACTTCAAAATTGTTTCCATAAATACAGGAAAAACTGTTACTTAAACATGTGCACATATTTCCATGTTAAAATATGAGGTAGAATGTTAATCTTTGTAAACTATTGTCTATTAAAATAATACAATAATTGATCTAATATCTGATACATCAATACAAATATTTTTGTGTGTTTCCAGTCCTTAATATATTTTGGGTTTGTTTATTAATAGAATACTATTATAAAAGTTACTTGTTATTTTTTGGATCTTGTTCAATTTCTTTCTCCACACAGCAGCACACTTTAGTGTCTACAGTTATATTTTATTGTTGCTACTTTTGTCATCGGCAGAAGCATCATGTAAACAGTTTGGGAAGATGAAGACCTACATTCTGCTATTCCCAGGGAGAAGTATAAACAGTCAGGGAGGCAGCAACAGAAAAAATTGGATGTGGCTAGGGACATTTTGCTCATCAAATGACAAAGAAAGCACGCCGCCCATCTACAGAAAGCAGAAGGCAGGCTCCATCTCAGCATCTCAGCAGCAGTTTAGGAACTTTACTTTCATATTCTAGTTGATAGAACTATTCCGTTGGTATAGTTTATCTTGCACAAAATGCTTTCCTAGTTAATGGTTAATAGGGCTCTGTGTGACATTCCTCACCCATGTATGTTAATGTGGATTAAGCCCTGATATTATTAAGAAATTTGCAGCCCTTACCTTCAGAGTTTTTTTTTTCAAAGGTGGAAATTAACTAATGACACCATTTTTCCAGGTGCTATATTAATGTCAATCTCCAAAACCTGACTAGCAGCCCCAGACAAATGTCCAAAACCCACTGTACACAGTGTAATTGATCTCTTACAAGTACTTTGTTATTACTTTTATTACTCCTGTCCCCAAGGGGGAATGGCTTTGTGGGATAAATTTCATGCNCAGGTCCCCTGTCACATTCAGCAGTGGGCCTGCATTTTCCCTAGTCTTCCTTTTGTCACCTATGAACATATAGAAGCCCTACTTGTTGTCTTTTGAAATCCCAAGCCAGATTCAGTTTCATTTGGGCTTTGTCTCTCCTAACAACATCTCTGCAGGCTCAAAAATTGCCTCTATATTCCTCCCATATCACCTGCCCCTGCTTCTGCCTTCTGTGTGCTTCCTTTTTGTTTTTTGAGTTTTCCCAGGAGCTCCTTGTTCATCTACGCAGGCCTCCCAGCATTTGTGCTTAACTTCCTGCTTGCTTGGTTGAACTATTCTTGAGCTTGGAGGAGGTGACCCATGAATACTAAGCAGGTTCCCTGGGCCCCTCCTCCCTCCAAGCCCTGATTCTGCAGAACTGTACCAAGCAGATCCCTGAAGAGGTCAAAGCCTGCACTTCAGAAATCCATCATGTTGATTTTGCTTTTTGCCCTGCTTCCTCCTTTCAGGGTCTGAACTCCAACATCTCATGATGATTGCATCCAAAGCTCCCTTCGACCTTCACAGCCCCAACGAGCCCCTCCCTTCCTGTTAGTATGTCTCCCCATAACAGACACCCACTACAATGCCACCAGTACCAACTTGCTTTTTAATCCTTACACATAAATTCTCAGTTAGTTCATCATCCATCCCCAGGCAGAACTCTATGCATTCCAGCTGCTTTCTTATATACGGGGAAACTGCCTCTCCTTATCTTCCTGGCCTAAACAGCTTGTATCCCTCCATTGCAACACTTCAGTCACAGAAGCCATCCCACCACATCTCCATGATCCCAACAAGATTATAGTCCTGCAACTGCACACAGATCTATAATTCATTGGAATTGTTCTTTCGCTGAAGAGAAAGAATCCTGTTCATATGAAAAAGATGTACATGGACTTCAAAATTGTTTCCATAAATACAGGAAAAACTGTTACTTAAACATGTGCACATATTTCCATGTTAAAATATGAGGTAGAATGTTAATCTTTGTAAACTATTGTCTATTAAAATAATACAATAATTGATCTAATATCTGATACATCAATACAAATATTTTTGTGTGTTTCCAGTCCTTAATATATTTTGGGTTTGTTTATTAATAGAATACTATTATAAAAGTTACTTGTTATTTTTTGGATCTTGTTCAATTTCTTTCTCCACACAGCAGCACACTTTAGTGTCTACAGTTATATTTTATTGTTGCTACTTTTGTCATCGGCAGAAGCATCATGTAAACAGTTTGGGAAGATGAAGACCTACATTCTGCTATTCCCAGGGAGAAGTATAAACAGTCAGGGAGGCAGCAACAGAAAAAATTGGATGTGGCTAGGGACATTTTGCTCATCAAATGACAAAGAAAGCACGCCGCCCATCTACAGAAAGCAGAAGGCAGGCTCCATCTCAGCATCTCAGCAGCAGTTTAGGAACTTTACTTTCATATTCTAGTTGATAGAACTATTCCGTTGGTATAGTTTATCTTGCACAAAATGCTTTCCTAGTTAATGGTTAATAGGGCTCTGTGTGACATTCCTCACCCATGTATGTTAATGTGGATTAAGCCCTGATATTATTAAGAAATTTGCAGCCCTTACCTTCAGAGTTTTTTTTTTCAAAGGTGGAAATTAACTAATGACACCATTTTTCCAGGTGCTATATTAATGTCAATCTCCAAAACCTGACTAGCAGCCCCAGACAAATGTCCAAAACCCACTGTACACAGTGTAATTGATCTCTTACAAGTACTTTGTTATTACTTTTATTACTCCTGTCCCCAAGGGGGAATGGCTTTGTGGGATAAATTTCATGCTAGAAATATGTTAACTCTCTGGATGCGCAAATTCCAGGCTGCACAACAGACTGTTCCAGGCTGCATGACAGACTCAGACCTTCAGCTTTCTGTGGTCAATCAAGGGACTGTCATGCACTTCATTCTTTACTGTGAGGGTGGTGAAGCACTGGAACAGGTTCATCAGGGAAGTTGCGGATGCCCCATCCCTGGAAGTGTTCAAGGCCAGGCTGGATGGGGCTTGGAGCAACCTGCTCTAGTGGAGGTGTCCCTGCCCAGGGCAGGGGGGTTGGAACTCAATGATCTTTTAGGTCCCTTCCAACTCTAACCATTCTATGATTCCATGATTCATTCTGTGTCCAGGCAGGCACTAAAATATAAAGGACAGGTATTGATACATCTTCTAGGATTGCTCACTCGCTCATTGACATTTACTTTCTATCAGTATTAGCAGTGTCTTGAAAGACAAAACCGCCTTCAAATTTGCCCACAAATACTCAGCCTTTTTTTTTTTTATAATTGCTACTGGCCATCATTAGAAAAATAAGATGTGCATGTTTCATCAAGCCTGAGGGTGAGTGCACCTGCAGGATGCGGTGACCACTGGGATGCTTGCCAAAAGGCAGTGTGTGGCCTTGCTTCTCTCCATCCAAGGGCAGGTTATAAATCAAGAGTAGCTCCATTTAGAGCAAAAGGCTTCCAGCAGGGCAAAGGGAAGATTAACCAGAACCTTTTAGGCTAAAACACATGCCCTGAAAAATCATGTGGCTTGGCGTGAAGGTTGCACCACAGCTCAAAATCCTGCAAGATGCAGCAACGATTTTGGGAAGAAAGCTGTTTTCTTCAGTGTTGGAATTGCAAAGTGGAGCAAAATTAGTTATACATGTGGCAAATCAGGAGTTGGCTGTTCTCTGCTGCATCCGACTAATTATTCATCACCTGGGAGGGCTGGCCAACACTCCAGAGGGCTGTGCTGCCATCCAGCATGACCTGGACAGGCTGGAGAGCTGGGCAGAGAAGAACCTAATGAGGTTCGCCAAGGGCAAATGTAGGGTCCTGCACCTGGGGAGGAAGAATACCAGGCAGTGATATAGGTTAGGTGTGGATCTTCTGGAAAGCTCTACTGAGGAGAAGGATCTGGGAGTCCTAGTAGATAGCAAACTTTCCTCTGCACCCCACTGTCACCTCAGGGAGAGGAAGCACCCAGAGCCTGGCAATACCTCTGGTTTTTTACCCTGGAATTCATTTTCTGAAAAATCCTATGTGGTACCAAAGTGGGAAAAGTGCACAAATCTTGTGTTGTTATATAGCTGGTTCTTGGATTTTTCGTTGGGGGATGACTGGAAGAATAGCATTTTGACATGAGTAAATTAAAACAACTCCTAAAGTATGAAAATTTTCAAGCGGATCCTCATTCACCCACTCTCTCCACGTCCACATCATGTTTCTCAGTGTTACCAAAGCATTTTATTCCCTGTTGTTTGTTAATCTCAATTTAAAGTTATTTTATCAGGCACCTTGCAAACGAAAGCTTCTATTACAAACCAGCGAAACACCCTAATGTACTCTCTACCTAATTCATGTGTAGAAAACTCAGTTAGGTTCAAATTTTGCACACCTGGCTACAGCTGAGTTGGAGTTGCAGGGACAGCGTAGCTCTCCTGCCATTCATGGTATCCTTGGTGAGGAGGAGAAGGTCTTAAAAAAAAAGAAAAAGATGGCAAATGAATGCGCATGTATCTACACATAGGTATAAAGATAAAGCTCAGTGCTGCACTTGTGGATCCTGTGACTCCTGAGAGCATGAGAATATATTTACTGGTGTGGACCAAAGGTCTGCCTATTCAGTTTCTAAGACCGCCTGTTGAGTTGATTCCCAGGAAAGAGTGAGAACAGGACAACCATATATGAGACATCTCCTGACTCTTCTCCTAATCTCTGGCTGCTTTTAGCTCAGAGGATTTTCTGTAGCTGATGCGGTTTGGCTCTGTAGCAGCTTTCAGTAGACCGATCTTCCAAGTACTTGTCCAATCTGCCCTTGAACCCATGTAACCCTTTTGCACGCAGAAGACTCTGTGTTTATGCTACTAAACTAAACAGAGCCAGTTTACAAGTACAAAGTCTTGTCCTGTGGTGCTCCATACTGTCAAACTGTTAGTAAGGGCTGTGGCACAAGCTCATCATCATTCCCCCCAGACAAAGCCTGGGCAGTCTGAAGCATCATCGCACAAAACACTCGCTGTTTCCCTCCTGTCTGGGGCAGTGAAGCAGTTGTCCACTGGGACCATTCCTAAAAGTGTAATCCCAGAAAGGCTCTGTGGTTGTGTGATGGCCTGAAGGAGACGTATTGTGTGGTCTGGATCTTGCTACTCAGTTTTAGGGGATAGGGAAGCTTTGCACTGCAAATGTTGTCCTAGTTAGTCTCAAGGCCAGAGAATGGTTCAGTGCACGTTTTACTTGCTAGCACTAGTAAAGCTAAGAGACTGGCATCATCTGTTGTGCCAAAAAGGTGCTGGGAAAGTCTGTTGCCCTAGGAACAGAAGCAGGATATTTAGTTTTGAAAGAGCAGAGGTATTACAAACATCCCAGGAGTTTTCAGTTCATGTCAGAGCCCAGTTCTCTCGATTCTTTACGGTAAATAAGATTTGTTTATTTTCTCAATAATAAGCCCTTCCTAATAAGTAGTGAAGTGAGACATCACTGGCTGCAGTGCAAGGAAGGAGTGGGGTATCCTGTTCAGCCCTGTTGGTGCTCCTCCTTTTTGTCTTGCTTATTGCTTAGCACCTCAGCTCCCAGGGAGCCATGAGCCCCATAATCACTTCGTGGTTTCCCAAATAACGGTGTCAGAGAAGCAAACACTCGGTTTTGCTGTTGGATTTTTTTGTTGGTTTATTGATTTATGTTAATAAATTATGTAGGCCTACTTCATGCCTTGAGGTGCTTGAGACTAGGTGGAGATGCTTGTCTTTACAAAACAAAGGGACCACCACAGCACCTGTGCCTGGGTGATACAGGAAGGATCCTGTAGGAGGTTGGCATCCTTGTGGCACAGGGCAAGTACAACATATGGCAGCAGCTCTGCTCTACTAAACGGCCTTGTCTTTAATGTGAGATCACATCAAGAGTGAGAAAAAAACTCACTGTATGCATGCAGTGTTTGTTCAGTGTTATGATATGCCAACAGAGATGACAGTCAGCTTCTTCCTACATAGATGTTTCTTAACTAAAATCTGAATCTTGTTGACCAGCAACTCATTCCCCGTATGGCTCCATGCTGCCATCACATAATATAGCTTTCTGTCAAAGCAAGATTCTGCAAACAGAAGTTATCCTATGACACGGTGCTAGTGTAAGAAGACAGTATTTTTGTTTAATAGAAAAATTTCACACATCATGGCTGACACAGTTTTGTTAAGGAGAACCCGTGGTCTGGTCACAGCCATGCTGACAGAAGGCAGCTTTTGTCAATTGAGGTTAAGTCTTTGAGAGAGATAGTGTAATTACACTAGCAAAAAATTCTGTTCTCTGTGTTGTTGTGCTGTGTTTTTTCTTTTAATACATTTGTACATACATACATACGTATTTTTTTATATCTATATATATATATAAAAACTGACGGTGCAGTTTAACATTGCAGCTCCTCTGGCAGCAAAGCCTCTTTATTAAGTTCCTACCCCAGCCCTGACAGCATCCCAGTTTGCTTCCCACCGCAGCTGTGCTGCCAGAAGAAATTGCAGACCACACTGTAAAGAGGATGGCTGCTTCCCCTGAAGCCAAGCAACTAGACAGTCTAATGCCCCCCATCTAATCAAGCAAGATCATTTCACTGATTCATTTTGCAGTGTGAACAAACAGTCGCATCTGTGCTTCTGAGTTGACAAACTGCTCTCCAGGCACAGAAACAAGGCTTTGCTAAGGCATAAGTGAATGTTTTATACAGGAAATAAAACCTTTGTACAACTGTATGCAAAATCTATGCTCTGACTTAGAGTTTGGGGGACTCTAAATCAGAATACAGTGTACCACAAGCAACCTCTTTAATTCTCTTCCTTCTGTTATTCGTAGGATGCCCATGGCAAGGACTGTCTCTTTTGTTATATTTGTAAATGTGCCCATGCAATCAGGCTGCCTGGTTCTAGTTCAGAACTTTCTGTTGTTGTTACGGAAATAATAATGATAGCACTGTTACAATATTGTGTAACTAGGATGGTAAGATTAGGTTGATCAAAATACTCCACTTTTAAATGTCTTTTATGGAAGTCATGGCAGACTCTTCTGAAAATAACCCTACACTTAAGATTATACAATTTGTAAATAAAAGTTTGATGGTGCAGATTTTAGTGCAAGTACCACATCAAAGTGTTGTATAAAATCTGCCTGTGGAGAGAATTGTCTTTTTCTATTGATGTTTGTGGGCAGGAGCTCTGGAACTCGTGGTGGCAGCAACAATAAGACACAAATAAATTTGCAAAAGCCATTTTACATATCCTATTGAAAAGAATCTATGGACAAAGAAACTGTGGCAGTTTCATCTTTATCGCGTTGATTACAAATAATCTGGCCTGAACAGTAAATTCTGGCTTTTCACTGTTTTTCATTTGTGAAGTAGTAGTTACAAACACAGTGTAGGTGATGAGGGTTACTGGCCAATTTCGTCTGCACATATGGTTAGAAGCCCAAGTTCTTTTTCTTAACAAAATATTATCATTCTCTCCATAAATGCCACTTGCAGCCATTATCAGATCCAAAATATATGAAACGAGTATAATAATTCAGTATTTTGCCAGCTATTGGCATGTTTAGACAGCAGAGAAATTGTTTAAAATTGGATCTTGCTTGGCCAACTTATGTAACTTGGTCATACAATTGTCCAGTCACCTCAATTTATGACATATTATTCTATCAATATCTAGTCTAAAACCACTAACTTGCCTGAATTTCAGAGCTGTGTAGGTTTGATCTGAAGTCTTTTCTAGATTCTGCATTTAGAAAACTCGATGTGCAGCCATGGGCTTAAAAAAATATCTATTTTCATTGGCTAAATTGGAAATGGAAAGGCACAGCTTAGCCCTGACCTACGCAAGTCTGATTCCCCACCCAAATAAATGTTTAAGCATTGATGCTTTGTGGGGGCTGACTTCATAAAAGTTTAACAAAATATTAACGGATAAATTATCACAATTTTTAATTATAAGTAATTGATAAAAGAATGAACTCCTGTGGAGAACCCTTAAAAACATGCTGATTCTTGGGAAAAAAAAAAGCTGTCTGTCTTTAAGATGTTAAAATCAGTCACTTCTGAGTAGCTGATTATTTGGTAGAAGGCCAGATTAATTTGTGGATTAGGGGCTTTTGGCTAGCTGACAGTTCTTACTTTTGAGGCCCGAGAAACTACGCCGTTTACTATTTTGGATTTTTATCTTCACTCCTGAAAAGAAGCAAAAAAGACAATTTTGAAAGAGTCCATCCTTCCACAGACCTCCATGGCCTTTATTGACTGTACCAAGAGCGTTTCCCCTAGCTGTCTCTGGTAGCTGCTGGTGTTTCTGTGGCACCCAGGCTGCTTATTTCTCCTCTGAGCGCATGTGTGAGGCTACTCCAGCAATTCCCAACCCCTCTGTTTGTGTCCAGCTCCCGGAGCAACCCCTCCACCCACACAGCTGAGCGGTCTGACCAGCCATGCATGTGACCTGTGTTTTGGGCGGTGGCTCCCGATTGCTCCATCGGTTTCATGGAATAAGGACATTTAACTACTAATGTCTACCCCCATGAAGGGTGGCTGCCACACTCAGCAGCTTCAGCTACAGCTCATCCAGCGTTAGCAGTATTTTCCATTGTGAGTGATGCAAGGATTATTTGCTTTCTTATGCTTCAGCTTGTTACTGGTCTTTTAGAACAATGGAATTAAATGATATGCAAACTTTAAACCAGCTCCCATTTTCTTGGAGTGCTATAAGCCTCTCTCTATTCTGTACGGAACTACGGCAGTGTATGAGCAGTGTTTATGGGATATGATCTTTGCTATTTAAAGGTGTATATTATTTAAATGCCTGTAATACAATAAACTCAAGTAGGCACAGTTACCATAGCAATCAGAATTACAGTACATCGTAATAGCGTGAAAGGTACTGCACCATATGGAAATAATAATGTCTCCAGAAGACATAATATAATGCATTCATCTTACTACTACTAGCATATTTTTAATGCATGGTTGAAAATCATGGTGCTGTTGCTTTTGAAAGTGCAAAATTCACAGTTTCAAATTAATTCCAAATGTAGATTTCTTCTAAGAACTTTGTGTTTTTATAATCGTCTGTTATTGCCACATCTTGCAGATCCCACAACATAAGACAGCAGATGACTTAGTTCAAATAATTCTCCATTGTTTTTAATATTTTTAACATCCCAAAGGGGGGGGGGGGGGGAATTATTTTGTTCA
>VXAK01005541.1:0-28645 GCA_013399435.1 Arenaria interpres | reverse complement strand
GCCTGTTGCCGAAGGAAAGGAAGATTTACCTGTTATACCTTATTTATGTATGTATTTGTTTTCTTCAGCGCTGATGCTGAGAAGTAGCTTCCCGCAAAAGAGGCGGAGCAGCTCTTTTTTGCGAAAAGATGGGGGTGGGTGGGGAGGGATTGCGGGTCGCTCCTGCGGGGCTGCCGGGAGATGAGAGGGTGAAATCCTCGCGATTTTGTCCCCGGTGTTCCTGGAAAGAGGGTGCGAGAAAAACTGGCGAGTGTGGGCTGACTCCAGCCCTGCAGCCTGGTGAAGTTAGAGGAATGCTAAGCACAGAGAGGAAAAAAAAAAAAAAAAGTAAAAAAAAAAAGTTAAAATATGCCCCTGGCCCGGGAAGGTGGTAATTCAGAACAAAGCGTTTGCACAGCGCTATTTAAGAGGACGTTGGGTTTTTGCCTGCACTGCAAATAAATCTTTGGTCAAACAAAGCTTTCCCGTACCTCTTGCACGTCTTGTAAATGAGACCTTCACAGAGCGGGTTTTGTTTTGTTTGAAGAGGAAGGGACGGTTGGAAAAAGTTCTGTTAGCATGCACATTTGGAAACTTAACACAGGGAAACTTGGGATTCAGATCAAGAAAGCACAGTCCCTCTGTGCAAACATTTCATTAAACTGTTTGCTAACCGACAGCAAATATGTTAACATTTATTTAATAGAAAAGTGTGTCAAAAGGCTTTCCACTGTTTGCATTTTTAAAAAGCCAGGAGTTTTTCAGCTAGGTTGCAGGGACTCTGGCTGGCCTCTCCTTAGCTGAGGAAGTGGAACCGGTGCTCCAGTTAACCAGCTGCCATGGGACTAGGGAAATGCCTTATTATAATTTTTTATGTGCTGCTCCCAAGCTGTGACAATTTGAATGAGGGAGGGTTCGGAGGTACTCACGGAAGCCCTAAATCTCACTGGAATATGGAGCAGCTTCCTTCATCACGGGAACCTGGCTCTGCATATTGATCCTTCACGCAAATCGGAAACGAGGGGCGTCTCTCCATACGTGCGAGGTGGTGCTGTCTGATGGAGGCATGCTGCTTTTGACCATGACTGCTGGATGAGGGAGGAACGGGAAGGGAGAGCTGCGCTTTGCTTGAAAACCTTTCTGTTTTCAGCCTAAATAGTCAAAATGCCGAGTTTCTGTATTCTTGGCTGAAGGAGAACTCTGATTTTGAAATCAGTAGGAGGTTTGATTCCTTGAAAAGTGCAAAGTAAGATCCTTACAGTTCACATTCAAGAAGTGAAGGTTGCAAACCTGGGGTACAAGAAAGAAGTACACTGGGCCTGTGTGACATATAGTGCCCACCTCCTCATGGGGACCACTCCGCTTTCACCTCTAAATCCAACACTGCCTGGTGTACACCCTCCCTGAGCGGGATCACATCATCGCCCTCAGGCACAGCTAGGTCCTGTACATTGTACACTTCTGGTCGTTTCTCATTTACAGAAATTGCTAGAAGTCAGTATGGGGTGGTGTATATTACAGTAGCTTCTTAATGGCAACTGTATTAGGCCGCTGACTTACTTTCCAGTTCAGATTTTTTGGGCACAAAAGTGTTAAGTAGTAGTGTGTATGTGCAACCCTTCTAATCTGTTTTTTTTAAACACGGCAAGTGACTCCTCATAGCAGTTTTGTTTCTGTTACAAGGGTACACGGCACCAAGTTTTGTGAAACTGAGTTATTCAAATAAGCTTTACAGTTTAAAATGTGGCATTACAACTGTTCCAAATTAAAGTGTAGGAAGTGCTATTGAAACATGATGGTCTATCTAAACTGAAATGACCTTCCTGGCAATTATTTAATGCCCATTGAGACTATTTTCTACTTATTTTTGGTAGAAGAGGCAAACTAATGAACTGGACTAAATCACAGAAAACCTAGTAGGCATAGTATTTATAGTTAGGACAGGTTTATAACATTTTATTGTGTCATTTCTTGCAAACTTCATTGAGAATGTGGGAAAAAAAATACCACTGTTTAAAATCAGCACATTAAACCACCAAAAATATGTTCAAATACCACTGAGAGTCTGAGTTAAACCCACAAAAGCCAGGAAATTTAGACTTAAGACTCAAACTTCCTTAATCCATTTGCACTGGGAGTTGGATTTTCCTCATCAATTATGCCCATTGCCAGCAGTGGCTACACTAAAACCACTGGTACCAAGATGTTAACTTGAATCCCTCCTCCTCCTCATGTTCTTTCTCTGTTCCTGTGTATTGGCAGTGCCACTATCCTGCCTGTGTTGAGTCAATGGGCTATGTGAACATGGGCTTTCAGGTTTACCACTGAATTTCTTGGCTTTTGGGGGTTTTCAGAAAGCCATCAAGTACAATTTTAATACAGATGTCCAGGATGTTCTTTGCACATCAGTTATCATTGTGCACTCCCAATATTATTTCCTTAAAAAATAAAAAAAAAAAAAAAAAAAAGAAGTGGCCAGCAGCCAAGGCAGGAAATAGTGGGCCCTAGGTACTTAGCTGATGGGCTGAGGGGAATATCCAAACTTGAAAAATTCCCTGGAGGAAGTGCAGCCAGTTACAGTTACACTGCAGGAGTCTCATGAGAGGGAGAAATGCAGTGCAGACAAATACCTCAGAAGGTACAGGAACACTGGGCCTATGCGATATTTTGGGAAAATGTGCTTCTCCTGTATTATTGTGGGTGGTAGTTTAAAGAGAAAATATTTTTGAAGCATGTAATGAAAGCAGTTTGTCCTTTGACACCATTTCAGAATGAGTAGCATCTTTTTGTCCATTACCTGTACAGTGTATTTTGTACACCTGGACACGTGTACACCTAGAAACATGTTTACCTAGAAACATGTTCACCTGGAGATGTGTACACCTAGAAATGTGTACACCTAGAAATGTTTCTGATCTTGATAGCAGAAGAATGAAAACGTGCTGGTTTTTTTTCTTTTTCTGTATGTTGAATAAAATTAAGAAAGAAAAAGTGTCAAGAACAGCAGACTAGAACTGTGAAACTTGGCGTGGTAGAATTTATTGTATTAAAGCCTCTTATTAAAATAAAAAACAACCACCCAACCTTCCTGGGGAAGACACAGTCACGCTGCAGCCCCCAAGTTACGCAAACAGCGGTGGCTGTTTTTTCCAGGCAGCAGCACGGGCGGTGCAGGGGGGGTGCACCTTGGGAGGCTGCTGGGAGCGAGGGGGATGCTTGGCAGCAAAGATGCTGGTGCCCACGGAACGCCAAGTTGTTCATCTTCTAGATGTGGCTATTCTGTAAAGGAAAGTTAAACACACGTAGATTTAGGGGCTGGAGCTGCCTGGCAGAAAAGGACCTGGGGGTGTTGGTGGACAGCCGGCTGAACATGAGCCAGCAGTGTGCCCAGGTGGCCAAGAAGGCCAACGGCATCCTGGCCTGTGTCAGGAACAGCGTGGGGAGTAGGACTCGGGAAGTGACCGTCCCCCTGTACTGGGCACTGGTGAGGCCCCACCTCAAGTGCTGTGTCCAGTTTTGGGCCCCTCACCACAAAAAAGACATTGAGGTGCTGGAGCGGGTCCAGAGAAGGGCAACGGAGCTGGTGAGGGGTCTGGAGCACAAGTCTAACAAGGAGAGGCTGAGGGAGCTGGGCTTGTTCAGTCTGGAGAAAAGGAGGCTGAGGGGAGACCTTCTCGCTCTCCCCAACTCCCTGAAAGGAGGGTGTAGCCGGGAGGGTCGGTCGCTTCTCCCAACTCACAGGCAATGGCACAAGAGGAAACAGCCTCAAGTTGCGCCAGGAGAGGTTCAGGTTAGATATTAGGAAAACTTTTTACATTGAAAGGGTTATTATTAAGCGTTAGAATGGGCTGCCCAGGGAAGTGGTTGAGGCACCATCCCTGGAGGTGCTCAAAAGACGGGTTGACATGGTGCTGGGGGACGTGGTTTAGTGATGGGTTTTTTTGTCAGAGTTAGGTTGATGGTTGGACTAGATGATCCCTTCCAACCGAGATGATGATTCTATGATCAATCTAGTGGCTTGTTGCCCTTCCAGGTGCAGCTAGCAGTTGACTAACATTGTTTCTTCACTGCATTTGTTCTTCTGAAGGAAATTCCAGTGATTCGGAAGAAGAAGACCAGAGTACCAGCAGCACAGAAAATCAGGCCATCCCAAACTCGCACAGGGTGCCAGATTCCAAATCACATCCACCGCACATCAAAATGGATATCATCAGGAAAGTGCAAGCCAAAAATACACAGCGCTATAAAGTGGAATATGATTCACAGAGTACGGATACACTGAATTTCTCTTCTGAATCTAAACAAGAGACTGAATATGTGAGTACTTTTGTAAATGGAAAGGCATTTCCCAGCATGTGAGTGTGTGCATGCATGTGTATGTATATGCATGTTGTGCATATGAAAAGATAAATAAATAAACTAAATAACTAAATTCTGACTGTTTAACCAGTAAAACTATTGGATCTGCAAATGCAGACAATGAGCAGACCAAGCAGATCATGTTCAGAAAACACAGAGCCCTGACACAATGATGTTTACATTGATACAATTATGATTTTCACTAAGTAATTTCTTAGAGACTAAAATTTCTTGTTCTCCCCTATAATTATCACACATTTCTGTGAGTGGACTTGGCACAGGTTCAATAGTGTCATCATTAAATTTGGTTGCAAACAGCATTATTGGGTTGGAATAATGGAAAAAGGGCGTTTCAAGTTCAGTGTAGTGGCATAGTGTTCACACTCCATGGCATAAATGAAGGGAGATTTACTTAAGCTGGGTCGAAGATTAGAATCTCGACTGATCAGTGATTGATTGTGTGATGCGCTTCGCTTGCAGTCGTTATTTGGTGCCGCTGCCTAAATACGAAGGTGCATGGGCACAGGAGCTGCCATTGCTTCCTACGGGCTGTGCCCATGGGATTTGCGGTGCAGCCGGAGTGTGGGGAATCCGAAAGGAGAATAACTCCTCTTCCTGGACATCCTGGCTGATAGCCCGGTGGTTATTCTTATGCCTGTGCCAGATGACCTAAAAAATATGGCTGGATATACATTGGCATTTCGTCAAAACAGTCATGGTGAAACCAGACATAGCTTCCCATCTGCACAAGAAGGTTTTGAAACCTGTATGAGGTGGAAAGTTGTGTCTGAAGAGAGTGTGGCCTCCAAGTTAACTTGGCAAGGATGGTGAAGCTGCCTGTTCAGTTTGTCACTAATGTCCAGCTGTCTAGTAAAAGCATTTCAGTGTCTGCCTTCCGGCATGTCCTCCCAAAAACTTGAAGTGCCTACGGTAAATGAATGAACTTTGATAGCTCTAAGGAAATAGGGGCCTGGTCTTAACTAGGATGAACATTTCACTTCCGTGGTAGTTGGACCCCACGAGCAAAGGCACACTGACTTACCAAGGCTGCTGGTGTCTGTAAGAACCAGAAATAAGCCCATCGGGGACAGGTGCCTTTGTCAGCAAATGCCCATCTAGCTGTGTCTGCCTGCTAGCTATTGGTACGGATCTCTCCGACTTCGGAAGCCTGCTTCAAAATAACAATTACAAAAAAGGCTGTTGATCTTTTTGTAGGACTAACTCAGGACCAAATCTTTGAGTGTGTGTGATTTGTAGCCAGCATGTCTGAGCAGTTTCACTTTTTTAAGGAACTGCCAATAAGACCAGCAACTTAAAGTGCATGTTTGGAGCTTGTGAGATTGATAAAGGAAACATATGAAAGCAGCAAGGAAGGTCTTTGCTAACAAAAAAAAAAAAAAAAGAAAAATCCATTTTAAACTCCAGTAGAACCGTGGAGTCTGTATGCTTTCAGATACTCACATGAAAGACACCTACCATGAGCAAACTATTAATACTACCACTTAAAAAGTATAAATGTCATTACTTATTAAAAATTGCACCAAGTCTTCTGTGTTGATACAGCAACCTAAACATCTTAAACCCATGCAACTATGCAAAGGAATTTTTTTGGGTTTCTGCTGAGTATGTGGGTTGGTGGACCCAGCCAGTAATGTGCCCAGACAGCAGTGTTGATAAGCACACAGTTTGTGCCTCTTGAATCCCAGTCCTGCTGCTGACACTGACTGCTTTCTTGGCCTCTGGCAAAATGTGAACTCCTCCGCTCCTGGTTTTCTTGACTGCAAAGTGGGGCTCGTAATACTTTACTCCCTCCTAGAAGGCTGCAATGGGAAATAATTAGTTGATGTTTGAGACGTGCTCTTAAAAGTGCTTCTGGAAATACTTCTTGGCTCATTGTCCTAGAGCTAATCCTCACTACATCATTGTCAGACTTCTGCAGATGGAGAAAGTTAGGCAAAAAGTGACATACTTATCTAATGAGTGTTGTGTGCAGCTGTTCCTTTGCATGGCTGCATGCATTTGGTCCAGTTGAAACTGAATTGTTGTCCAAAGTTGCAGTATTTTTATATGTACATATACATTATGCCAAACTACTTGTTTTCAACTATATATGTTTCATTTAAGCTTTCAAATACAGCAGAATCACAAAAATGAAATGGCATTAGGGAAAATCTATGAAGTGGTGTATTTCTAGTTGCCTGCCTTCTTCTTTACCCAGCTGGTGCAAGGCCAACTTTTCCAAACCTAAGTTAGGTTATATATAATTGATTTACATACATAATGGATAAGCCTTCCTGTGGCTGTGATTTCAACTGAAATGCCAGTCTGTGCCTCAGCATAACATAAGGTCTTCAGTGTTTAGAGATCGGTTTATCCTGAATAAAGCAAGAAGTCAGAATTTTATCTGTGAACGGTCTGCCTTTTGACATATCCAACCATCCCTTTTTTTAATGGGTTTTCTTTGGGTTTGTGCTTCTTGCCCTTTAAAGATTTATTGCCTCTTGTGTGAAAGGCAGCATTTGGGAATGAAGTTTCATCTGTGTTTTCTAAAACATGCTCGTTAACAGGGGCCCTGTCGTAGAGAAATGGAAGACACTTTAAACCACCTAAAGATCCTGAATGTCTTGAGTCCCAGGGGTTTTCATATTCCAAATTGTGACAAGAAAGGGTTCTACAAGAAAAAGCAAGTAAGTACAGAGCCTTGATCATTTCAATGAATGCACTTTACCTTTTCTGCATGTTTACTGAAGGATTGTGCCAGCAAGGTGCGTTATGTATCATTTTACAGAGGAACTAGTTCACTTCCAGTTTTAGGACCTGATCTGATAGTGCTGAAGCTTGTCAAGTGGGGACAGTGTTTTTATTTTCTGTTGGTCATGACAACAGATTAATTTGAGAAACTTCATACCTAATCACACATAGATTGGCTGGTGTCCTAGATACTAATGCCCTTTGGTTTAAAAAAAGCAGTGCCTCTGTAATAACCCACAGATCTAAATGTTGCAGTCACCATATGACTGCAATAGATCAATGCTTTGAATTGTAAATAGCTGCTTGAGAGTTCCTAGAAGAACTGCACTGGATCATATTACAAAAAGCAACTTAAGAAAGGCATGTTACTGTCCTTTATGTGCTACACAGATCGCTTCCAAAATCCAGGTCATGTTATCGTAAAAGTAATAGGTATAGTAGTTACTCTGCAGCAAGGGTGGCTTCTAAGCACTCTTCGGTTCTAGGGTTGTGACTTTTCTTGACAAATGCAGACCTAAAATGCAGGTATTTATGCTTTAGTTGTGTCAGGTTGAGCCATGTCAGCATTCTCCATTTAGTGCTGCCCTTGAAGCTCATTCAGGAACTTGGGGATGTGCGAGACGTGCCAGGTTCTTTGCTTAGTGTGCACATTCCATCTAATTCCAGCATTTAGTGACCTGCCTCCAAATGTGTTTCTTGGTATAATTCCAAAATTTCCTGAATTGAAAAGTGTCTTCAAGATTTTACTCAAGGCAAACCCTCCGTAAGGGCAGATTTTTGTTTGTGGACCATGTTGTCTCTCCCATTTAGGTTTCCAGGGGTCAGCCTCTCTCTCTCTAGTAGCCGAAGGAACGGCTCACTCTGTGTTACCAGCTAATGCAGGTTGTTGGTTGGAAGCGAGAGGCTAACCTCCGGCCAGGCAACCTTATTTTAGGAATGGTATCTCTCCATTTTTTAGCTTCCAGCTTTCTTAGAAACGGTCTTTCCCTTTCGGGTATTCCCTGGAGCTGTGTGTTAAGCTGGCAGTATCAGGTGGAGTGTTTGCAATAGGGGTGAAGTTTCTAGCCTTCCCTTCTGCCGTCAAGCCAGCATTGACTGCACTGTTTGACCTTCCGTGCATGTTGCTGAGCTTGTCTATGCTCCACAGCTTTTCCCAAGCAAGTGGTGGCAACTCTCAAGCAGGGACAGAGTTTCTTTTCATTATCCAGAGTTTTGAGAAGCCCGTGTCATTCGTGTCCCACTGCCTGTGAACTAGCAGAAAGCAGTGTGCTCACATCTCCGTCTGTGTTTGTTCAGAAAATAGATGGGACTGCTGTGTGGAGTGAGGCTAGGACTCTGTTTTGTGCCTGTGCTGTAACATCATTTGCTTAGCTACCCTAGGACAGCACACCATGTAACTGTATTCAAGGCACACAAGCGTACTCTAGGCCTTTTCCTTCTCTGGGTACTACAGGAGACCACAGATTGGTATTTACTTTGTTCAGTAGATCTTCCTTTCATCTGTCTTCAGGCTCTGAGGTTTTTTGCTTCGTCAGCAAAAAGATGATGGTTTGCACAGGCTTCCTGGCATGCACATGGAGTAAATCAGCTTCACAGCAAGCACGTATTACAGTGCCTTGCTTTTAAGGATGACTGCAATTTAACGTGAAGTCATTGTTCTGCCGCTGAGGCAGAAAAAAAGGAAATGCGGAGGAAAAAAATAGGAAAGACAAATAATACACTTACCTATTCTTTGTTCCTAAAAGCTGATTTATGAGAATAAGGTGTTGGTACGAAGCAAAGACATGCTTCAGCCCTCCTGTGTAGCATCTGTGCTGCCTGGAGACTTTGAAACTGCATTAGGAAAGGTTCCTGCTCTGTGTGCTTGGGCAGCAGAGGGAATGAAGAGGCACTTTCATACCTGGCCAGCCCTGTCAAGTGCTGTGCCAATTTACACAGGTTCAGTAGTTTCAATGGTAGTTTGAGACAACTAGGGAGCTTGTAGGAAATGCCCACAAATGGAGCCCATGTGAGTAAATATTCTGCCTGAAATGCAGTCGGAGTGCTTCTCCTGTCAATGAGCCTCAGTCAGCACTGGGAATGGGCTTCACGGGTCAGGCTCACAGAGGCAGGCTTCTCACAGGAACAAAATACAAACCAAAAATTATGTGTATGAGTTGCCCTTGTAGAGGGTTAACTCCTAGAAAAACATATCAGTTTGAGGAGTAAGTGAGTCCCGGCCAGATGGAGTTCACTGTCTGCAGGGCAATGCGACCATTGCGTCTCTTTGGTTTTCTCTTTCAAGCATCAACATGTAGATCTGGTATTTTAGGCACCATGAGCAGGTGTCTAATCTCATTAACAGGATGCTAGGCTGTTTTATTAATTTGCTTCATTAGCAACATTCAATCTGTAATTCAGTTATATTCTGTTGTGACATCAGAATTCAGAATAATAGGTTATGAAATAGACAGTAAATCCATCAAAAAGTGAGTGTGAGCCAGGTGTTTTTAATTCTGGAAATAGCTGCCAGAACCATTCCCTAGGATGATAATGTAGATAGGTGTCTGGGAATCTTAAGAATTATGATCACCCTGGAAATCATTAAATCTCATTCAGGAGGCACTTCACATGTTATTCTGCCTTCCTGGTCACCTCTCTTCCAGTCAAGTGGAAAGCAGTTATTTTTGAAGACATTTGTGGCTATCTAGAAACTGACTTTTCAGGAACAACCATAGGGAGTGATTTGCATATGCGAAACAATTTTAAGAACATAAATCTATCTGTCAGGGTATAACATGAAAAATATTTCACACCTTGTGTTTATATATAAACTCTTCTAAAATCAGACCTATCAAAATTTAGAATTCTTAATAAATCACACATTGTACTGTTTCACTGCGGTGTATAGGTATATTTGCGTGGAATAGGTTGATACAGCCACGTTTCTGCCTCAAGCATGGAAAAAAAAAAAAGGCTCTGATGAAATTAGAATTATTATATGGGGCAATTACTAGAATTGCCCCATATTTGTGTACTGGAGCCAGATACTCACCTAAATGTGAGCTGGCGTTGTTCCACTGAAAACAGGGCTGGGTTTGGCGGGAGCCAAAACGGCCCGAGGTGTCCGTCGGTGCCGTACGCAGCCTGTTCCGGGAGACCGCAGTTGCAGCTCCACGGAGACCTCTGGGCTGACCAGGAATTCAGGGGGATACCATATGCTTTGCTGCGCCCCATGAACGCCTCTGTGGCACTTCTTTGTGGAAGGGAGAGAGGCAGGTGGCACAGAAGGTGGCAGCTGGTGTTTCTATCAGAAGAAATTATTGGCTCCGCCACTGGGGCAGTTTTCCAGCTTTTTGGACTTCTGAAGTCATACAGAAGAGCTGGGCAGAGCCTTGAAATGGATGTGGAGTACAAAATTCACAAGAGCAGATTTTTAATTATTTTTTTTTCTCATATGAACTTCTGCAAGCTAGCAATTTCAGGATAAAATCATCACTTTTGAATCAGAAGTGCTTTACTATTGACAGCATAGCTGAGCGAGTAGTACAAAATTGCACATTGGAAAGGTAAATTGTTTCCTCACAGAGCGTTATTTCAGCTGTAGAATGATCTAAGGGTTCCATTTTCCAAATGGGTTGTCTAGAAGAAATAAAGAAATATTTTTAGTAGGGAAGGTATTCCTGCAGACTAACTTAATGTTCTAGTTAATTCCAAAAATTGACTATAGAACTGTAAAAAGCAATCAAAATTTCCAACAACATGAGATAACTTTAATTGATCATTTGTTTTGAGAGTGATGCAAGCCTATGAATCAGCGACAGTTGTGTAACACGCTTCATATAGTATTTCTAAAAGGGGAGACTACATTACTATTATTAGCAGAGTGTAGTTTCATTGCCGAAGCACCAGGCTGGCAGCCAGAAGCCCTGTGCTATAATTCAGGCTCCATCTGTGCCTGCTCTCTTGGAAAAAAACAACTCAAGAACTGCTGCCTCAGTTTCCTTTTCAGTAAAATTTAAATTATGTAAAGGCCATTGTTTATGGATTCCTCAGTTTCAAGCATGAAGAATTCAAGTCACTAAATGTTAATACCACTTAAGCGCACATTATAAGAATCAGTGGACTTTGAGCAGCCATTCAGGAAAATCCTGGAGAATACATGCAAGCCTTAGTCAGGCTTTTGAGACAATAAACATAAGTTGTAAAACATTTAAAGATTTAGTACAGCCTCTCCTAAAACAAGCTGATACGTACTTTAAGCTTGATCTTGTCATCCTGTTGCCATCCTGTGTAGAAGGTAACAAATTCAAAGAAAAGAAGGCATTCCATTATTTCTGCATTGGACTTGTTAACTCAAAAATGTATCATGAGGGTAGTAGATTAATTTGCAGTTACAGTGATTAACATTATTTCATTTACTCTAGGAGAAAATAAACAATATGGAAACTTTTTCAGAAATTTGCATCTAACATGTGATCTACTCCCATCTTTCTTTCACGAGTTCTTTGTGAAGACTGTCTACCCTGCTCTCTGCTCCTACAAATCAGTTGGCTCAGGGGCCAATGTGCTGGTTCACACTGTCCCCAGGAATGACCCATATTCACAGTTCTGTCCAAAAAACCACCCGTTCGCCTGAGGTCCTAAACTAGACATGGAGAGGGTCAGGCACTTGAGGCAGCATGTGAAGCCCAACACTTGCTTGATGTTTCCTTGCCTGCCTGCATGTGGAAAAGATCACTAGCTTTGTGAGCACTGCCATACCCACATGGGAAACGGGGACAACGCCTGTTAGACTCTGGAGAAGAAGCAGTTGAGTGGTAGTGGCAAAGGTTACCTGGCTTGTACCAGCCTGAACCTCTGAAATACTTGAATTGCTGTGAGTGTGATCTCAGAGGCACCATTTGCTCTGCTTGCAAGATAGTCTTTACAGTGTCGAGGGCTGTAAGTGGCTTCAGTCCCGCCTGTCTTCCTTCGTGTTGGTGACACAACGATGAAGCCTCACTCTTTGAAAAGCTAGGTATATTTGTGTCACTGCCTCCTTTGGAAGCCTGTCCTGACTAAGCAGCCACCTCTGTTAGCATTTGCAGAGAATCCTGTATCACCAAATGTCAAAACCTGGCTATGTCTTGGTACGGAGCTTGACCATGGCAAACCTAGTGAGGTAATCTGTGTCCTGGAGACGCGTGCCTTTTGAGTCGGGGAGAACCTTGCAGGGTGCCAGAGGTTCACAGTGTGTAGCTGTGTCCAGGGTTGCACACTGAATGCAACTTGCAGCGTGTCATCTCCTTTAGTCTCTTTTTTTACCATTCTTGGTTCCTTGGGGAGAGCATTACTTAGTACGTACGAGACTTTATAGTGCATTTTTACGGCATTGGTGTTTCTAAAGACGTTCAGTGTTGTTGCTGGTCTAGTGGAGTTTCAGGTTGATCAGCATTGCTGGCAAATTCCACCAGCCAACTTCTAAAGCTGACAGAGGCTTTAGGCTAGTATATAAGCAACCTTATTTATAGGAAAATATACATGTAACGTGCTAGTACACCTAGCAGTTGTTGAAGTGATAACTCCATTACAGAAGGATTATGTGTCTGTTAATAAATGTCAACTACAGTATTGAAATTCCTCCAGCAAACAGATGCAAGCCAAGGGTGTTTATTGCTGCGATGACTGTCTGCCAGACCTCTGCTTTAGCGTAGAACAAATCTATTACCTTTCTTCTCCAAAGATGGATCCCAGTCATCAGCCCCAACTGTTAAAAAGTAGTCCTGGCATTCAAAGGGGGTGGCTGTGCTGCTTAAAACAATAGGGAGCACTTCATAAAGGCTGCTTTCTGGTAGTGTTCAGAGCAGTTATTTTATGGAGTAATTGGACCCAAAGAGGTTGATGGGCAGAGCAGGTAAGCTTCTATTGTCATACCAAAGTAAGTCATACCAAAGTGGGAATAAATACTGTGTTTGATTTTGTTAGGTATGGGCAGGGTATGGAAGTGCAGCTGTCAAATGAGCAGGAATCCCTGCTACATAACACTAAGAGCAGAGAAAACAAAAGTAATGTTAACTGGGTCTTTTATTCTGTTCCAGTGTCGCCCATCCAAAGGCCGAAAGAGGGGTTATTGCTGGTGTGTGGATAAATACGGACAGCCGCTTCCTGGGTACGATGGGAAGGGGAAAGGAGATGTTCACTGCTATAACTTGGAAAGCAAATGAGGGCTGGGTGCCAGCTCTTCTGGCATCTGTGTGTGGCCACTGGACATCGCAGAGACCTCGGAGGGGCTGGGCAAACACTGTGGACTGTGTTGTGCGTGGAGTAAGGAGCTCTGCCTCCCACGGGGATGGGGAGTCCCAGCCCCTGCAGACGCTGCGGCAGCTGCACCCCGTCACCCCCAACACTCGGGGCTTCCTTTGGGATGCGTAGGGAGCTCTGAATCCCCACCTAAACCTGCACTATTCACACCCAGAGAGAGAAACAAAAAGCACTTCAGAATGGATTCAGGGAGTCTCCACTGACTTTTTAAAGAACGGCCTGTGACCAATTTGATCCCGAAAGATACTGGTTTTTTTTATTTTAAAGAATTTATAGATGGTAAGCTTGTAAAAGTATTAAAGAAAAAAAAAACAACAAAGCAAAACAAAAAAACACAAGGAATTTTTTAAAATTTTTTTTAAAAAAAACCTTAAAGGTTAAGCTTATTTTACAGGTCTGACGGGAAACATCTTCACGGGTAAAAAGTTTTATAAAGAATCTCAACTTTTTAAAGAAATGTATTTCTAAAATAAAGACATGGCTATTTTTTCTGTAAAATATATTATGAATATTCTGCTAGTCTGTATTTAATATAATTGTTTTTTAATAAACTTTATTTAAATGTAACGTGAATACCAAATACTACCCAATAATTGTAGTGTATACTTCTGTATGCAAAGAGAAAGTAAGGGTATAGAATGATTTACAAATATGTATAGATCC
This sequence comes from Arenaria interpres, assembly GCA_013399435.1. Taxonomy (NCBI): domain Eukaryota; kingdom Metazoa; phylum Chordata; class Aves; order Charadriiformes; family Scolopacidae; genus Arenaria; species Arenaria interpres. Next base: position 14,611 of record VXAK01005541.1, on the reverse strand, counting down.
ATATGCATACACAGTGACCTATTCTAGATAATAGAAATTAATTTGTGGAGCAAAGGAAGTGTTTCCAGAAGAGATTAAGTTTTGTTATTTGGAGTAACTACAAATATGGAGATAATATTTTTTAATTTTTTAAAAAAATTATTTTATTGGTATTTCCAATGTACCCATCACTGAATTATGCCACTGGAAAGGATAACAGTCGCACTGAAGCTCTCAGTAAAGCATTCTTCTGTTTCTCCTTTGCTTGAGTTTGTGCAACAGGACTTGCATTTCTTCCGTTTCTTGCTCACACTAATACATCATATTCATGGACAAAAAATTGCCATTACAGTACCACCCTTTCTATTATTTTGAAAAGCTGTATCTATTCTGTGTTGTCTTTGTACAGTCTACCAAAGCACACATTCTGTACGAGGAACTCCTGTTGAAAACAACGCTCACAAGACAGGGGGATCGTGGTTGAGACCCCCACACTTCATTTATGCTACACACAATTGTTGCTTGCATAGAATAGGAATCATTGGGTTTAAATATTTAAACCGTCTGCCATGATGTTGTATGTCCTTTTAATTGGAAGAAAAGTGATGTGGTTTTGTTCTGGTATGTGATGCTTTCACATAAGGAACTTTGGCAGAGTTTTTGTGGGGTTTTTTTTGAGGCTCATTGTTTACTGAACTTCATGATAAATTCTGTATGGCAATGAAATCTGGATAAGGAAAGGTGGCCTATGAAATGTAATATCTCTCTGGAAAGTAATGCCATATTTTGTATATGTATTTATTTATATATTTTATATAAATATTTTATATATTTATATAAATATATAATATATTCTTCTGTGTGTCACTATAAATGTTTGATGTCACTGTAGAAAAAAGAAACCATCAACACTGTAATTTCATGTTGGGTTGGGAACTCTGTGGAGGCTGAGGGCAGCGGGTTTCCAGACAAGAGGCCCAGGCGTTGTGCTGATGGAGGAGAAACCATGGGGAGGGCTGAGGTTCCTCTCCCACCCCGTGAATTACAACCACCCTTCTTCCTGCCAGTGATGGCAAACATCTTGAAATGCTCATGAGAAGAGGTTTGGGGTGTTCATCTTGGCAGCCAATCACCCACCATAAATCAGCTGTTTAAAGCCTTACCCTGAAATGTATTAGCGGAAGGGCCCTGTGCACATTCTGCACGTCTTCCCGATTTCTGTCTAACAAAATGAGTTCACATCATCATTAAAACTGATTCTTTTTAACCTGAGAGTAAGGAAAAAAGTATACATGGAATGATGCTTGCTCCAGGCTAATGCAGGTTCCCTGACAGATGGCTGCAAAAAGCTTTGTGAGGTGAAGATTTATTGCAATATTTTTACTGCTCATGCAAATGTAATACCTGCAAAGATTTGTTGGCAAAAAAATAAATGCTGGGCCTTTTCTTTTTTTAAGTTGTAAACCAGTTCCTTTCAAATAATTTTACAGAGGGAAGAAAGTTATATATACAATATTTGGGCACGTAACCGTGGATATGAAAATAAGGGTTGGATTCATGGAAGTCCGTTAGTATTTCACCTTTTTTTTTTTAAATCTCTATCTCATGAGCCTTCTGAAAAAGAAAAGCAGCTTTTTGCCACAAAACATGTATTGCTGCCTTGCAAGCCACATTTTGCCAGTGTTTTGTAACAGCCATGTGGCAGTATTTATGACTGGTGTATTTTGTCAAGTTTGTAAGCTTTTTGTGTTTTGCCCTACCATCAAAACCAAGTAACTGTAGAAGCAGCTGGCTAGTAAAGGTCCTTAAGTCATACTAAATTCTGTAATAAACTTTATTTTTAAAAAAGTACTACATCTCAAGGAACTCAAACTGATTCAAGCAAGCAATCTGTCACATGAATTATTTAGGAAATTGCACTCAGCCCCTTGAGTGGTACTAACGGTCTTTGGTATGTAACAGAGAAAACATACAACCATAAAGGGGAAAGAAAAAAAAAAGCATGGTTCTGCAAGTCAGTTTGGTTATTTTGCTTCCAACGGTTGTCTGTAAAACAAAGACTGTGTCTAAAAATAGCCAGCATCCCACACCCCCCGCCCCAAAAAATCTCACCTGTAATTTTAGCTTCCCTTTTTCAGAAGTTGCATTTTAGATATATTTTCACGAGCACAGTTGCTTGCACTAGTACTTCCCATTGTCTATCTGATGTTCCTGGCAGCTAGTATTCTTGGTATGAAATGCAGAATAACATTATTTCCCCAAAAAAAAATTCATCCTTTAAAAGGAAGAGAATCACTGGTGGCTTTTTTCTTTTTGTGTTTCGGTTTTGTGGGTTTCTTTATTTGCATTCCTATTTCTATGAAGACAAGGGCTCAATTCAATAGACAAGTTACTTGTCATTCAAAGATTTTTCTTACGGCCATGAGAGCCAGGCTGCAATTCAAATAAAAATATTTGCGGGCTACATCCAAGCAGCAGAATGTGGGCAGCACGAAGCAAATGTACAGGTCAGGATCAGTTCAGGGGAAGATCTCCTTCCATGCACAGGTTAGAAATGTTTCCTGCTAAGAACTGCAATGAGGGGAGGGCTTTGGGTTTGGTGGTGGAAATGGAACCAATGCATTTGAAAAATGCCTCCTGTTTTGGTGCCTTCACTGCCTTCAGCTCAAGTGTTCTGGGGTTTTTTTTATGTGAACAGTTTTCAGCTTTTTTTCTTACTTTTAACAAGTTTTTTCGAGAATCTCAGGTGACCTGGGTGAAAGTTATGAAGTCTCAGAAAAACCCATGGAATTGCTAACGTTATTTACGTCAGGTATTTGCATGAGAAGGCACTACAAAAACTTGATGTATGTACTGCAAAAGTTGCTATTTTCTTTTTGAGCATATTTCGTCTCTAGATGTAGCTCAGATGCATATGTAGCTCAGATTGATGTGGTAAGTATTTATTTTAACCAGTGTAATAAATAGTTGCATAAATCCCTAGAACTGACCAGAATGCAAGTTCAAGTTCCCTGCAAGCAGTTCTATTATCTTTCGAAATACTTGAGAAAGTTCTTTTTTTAATAGACCTACTGTGCTGTAGTCTTTTGAGCTCAGAATATCCTTTTCCACCTTTTTAGCATGCACACCCTTCAGGGCATAATGTTAGCTATTTCTGCACAGGGGAAGGAGGCTTCAATGAATACCAAAACCACAGAATTAATCAGTTTTTAGTACAGTCTGAACTTTTTATGACTAAATTCCATAGAAACCTTAACACGGCATAATTCTTTATTGAACTGAGCCCTAAATTTAAGTAATGGTTTTACAAACCTTTTGGGAAATCATTTTTTGGTATCTCTAGTCACTCTCTGAAACTGTGTAAGCAAGGATGGCTCCACAGAGATTTTACGCATTAGCAATAGGAATTATATTTAAAGTATGAAAAGTGGTGAGCAATCCTCCTGGATGCCAAAGCATATTAGTATTCAAAATTAAATACTTACATGGGTAGCTGTTTTGAGTGTGGTTCTATTAGGTTTGCATGGCAAGGTTTTGGTAGCAGGGGGGCTGCAGGGGTGGCTTCTGTGAGAAGCTGCTTCCCCTATGCCCGATAGAGCTAATGACAGCTGGCTCCGAAATGGACCTGCTGCTGGTCAAGGCTGTCCAACCAGCGACGGTGGTAGCACCTCTGTGATAATACATTTAAGAAGGGTGGAACAATCCCAACTGTGGAATTATAGCCAAAGAGATGAGCGAGAATATGTGAGAGAAACAACTCTGCAGACACCAAGGTCAGTGAAGAAGGAGAAGGAGGTGCTCCAGATGCTGGAGCAGATTGCCCTGCAGCCCATGGTGAAGACCATGGTGAAGCAGCTGTCCCTCTGCAACCCACAGAGGTTAACGGTAGAGCAGATATTCACCTGCAGTCCATGGAGGACCACATGCTGGAGCAGGTGGATGCCCAAAGGAGGCTGTGAACCCTCGGGAAGCCTGTGCTGGAGCAGGCTCCTGTGGAGAGAGAAGCCCGCGCTGGAGCAGGTTTGTTGGCAAGACTTGTGACCCGGTGGGGGACCCACCCTGGAGCAGTCTGTTCCTGGAGTAAGCACCCAGTAAGAAGGACCCATGCTGGAGCAGTTCATGAAGAACTACAGCCTGTGGGAAGGACTCGTGCTGGAGAAGTTCTTTGAGAACTGCCTCCTGTGGAATTGACCCCATGTTGGATCAGGAGAAGAGTGTTTGGAGTCCTTCCCTTGAGGAAGAGTGAGTGGCAGAGGTAACGTGGTGAACTGGCCACAACCCCCTTTCCCTGTCCCCCTGCACCACTTGGGAGGAGGAGGTAGAGAAAACTCTGAAGTTGAAGTTGAGCCTGGGAAGAAGGGAGGAGTGGGGGGAAGGTGTTTTAAGATTTAGTTTTTATTTTATATTATCCTCCTCTAATTTGGTAATAAATTAAATTGATTTTCCTCAAACTGAGTCTGTTTTGCCCGTGACAGTTGCTGAATGATCTCTCCCTGTCCTTATCTAGACCTATGAGCCTTTCATTATATTTTCTTTCCTCTATCCGGTTGAGAAGTGGAAGTGATAGAGCTGCCTTGGTGGGCACCTGGCGTCCAGCCCACCACAGTGGTCCTGCTGCACCTTCAGGAACTATTCACATCTATTCATTTATGTCAGAGTAACAAGCTTGCTTCCTGCATTAGAAAGGACCCCTTTTTCTTCCCCTACTCTTTTTTTCTGAGACATCCAAAAATAAGATCCAAAAAAGATATTGGAGTATTCCAAAGGCAAGGTTTTGTGGTCAGTACCAGTAATGTTTTCACCTGCAAGTGTGCAAAATTCATTTTGTTTAAGGACATTAGAAAAGAAGTGTTTTGGTATGCCCAGTGGACCTGGGTATCTTCTTCCAACTGGAAAGTATTTAACCTTCATTTGATTTTAGAGTTTCCATCCTTGGAGATACTCAAAAGCTCTCTGGACGTGGTCCTTGGCAACTGGCTCTAGGTAGCCCCACTTGAGCAAGGGGGTTGTACCAGGTGAGGTCCAGAAATGCCTTCCAACCTCAACCATCCTGTGATCCTATGAACCTGTCAGCATGTGGTAGCTTGGTATCCGGCGTTCCAGCACATGGTATTTTCTACATTATACAACATATTGATAGAGAAGATGTTACATCTTTTTCTGGTAAAATGGAAAATAGTGCAAATTTGTTGTTCCCCAGAAGAAGTTCTGGTTTTAAACCTCTGCATTTTATGTATTACTTCTTCCAGTTCAGATTTTGCAGCTGTAGAAGCATATATACCAGCCTTAGAGGAAAATCCCATTGTAAAAACCTTTGCTTTTGCTTTTGTCCTGTACATATATTTAAAAATGCAAATGACTTCAAGGCTGAAAGTTCTAGCTGAAAAAAAAAATGGAGACCAGGTGTTAGTGGAAGCAAAGGGTAACGCTGCAAATCTCAGTTTATCACGCAGAATGCATGTACTGCTGCAGTATGTGTCCTGGCTTTCCACTTCTGCTGACCTATCCAAATTCCTTAAGAGCCTTTCTCTGTCATGGCTAATTTCACCCACCACCCTCTCCATGACTGGGGATGGAAAGAGAGGTAGCAAAGTTATTGCTGCAGAGAGCCGTTGAGATTTCCTCCAGAACAACCTGTGAAGCTGAAGAAAATGTCATTGAGGAGGACTGCTTCCCACTACCACACGTGGGACTTTCCAAAAATGGGGTAGTGAAGGAACCTGCTTATGAGATCCAGGCTGAGTGTGCATTTCCCTTACTCGCTGCAACTGGGGAATGGAGGCTGGTTTTGTCTGCTTAAGCCACAGAGAGACTATTCAAGGTGAAGACCTGTTTCCTACATCTGGTATGTATCACATCACGTGCACACAGTAAAGAAGACCTAACTGACTGAGCTTGAAAAGGTGATTATTGCTTTGTCACAGGGGTGCCATATGCAACCTTCAGCCCTGAGATCCTGTCATACATTTCCAAGGCTGCTATTACCCTGCTACCAGTGACATGTTGCTGCTTTCCTTTTTCTGTTCCCTTGCTGCAACTGAACGGTGAGCGCTCAACTTCCAAAGCAGCAATAAACAGAAGCCACAGGCAAAGAGAAAATATAGAAGAAGATGATGATATAGCCAGCATTTGCTCTAGGACTCCAGAGACATCCCACACTAAGATGCTTTTCTCAGCGTCTGCACATCAGCCCATGGAACTACAAAGCACCATCAGGGACAGGGGAAAAAAATCACACGTCACCACTAGCATAATTATGCAATTAAAAACCTCAATGTAGACACAAATGGGCTGCTTAATAGTTGGAGGAGACTGAGAGCAGGAGGAAGACTGCCCGCGCTGTGTTCTGCACAGCAGAACTGCAGCTGGGAGGCTGGAAGGCTGTGCCCGCTGGCCAGGCGCTGGCCCGACAGGGACACCTAATTTGTAAGGAAGCAGCAAAGAAACAAGCCCGGGTGCAGTCCTGCCCTCCCCTGCGTGCCATTGTCTCTGCTGGGCTTCCCACGCTGCCGCCCAGAGGTGATAATCCCACACGGAGTCTGAAAAAGCAAGCAGAAACTTTTTCGAAATTAAACAGGCGAGAGTTGGAGCAGGCTGGGTTTGGATTTGTTCATTTGACTTGACTTCAACACCCAGTAGCACCCTTGCTCCCACCTCTCTCCTGCAGGGGGTTGCCCCTCTCCCTGTGCCCTCACAGTCGCTTACTCGAAGACGAACTTTGCACCCCGGGGGAGGAGGTAGGGCAAGGGAGGAGGAAAGGAAGGAAAATTTGTTTGTTGACAGAGATATCATCAGAGCTGTTCTCATTACTCAGAGAGCAAGTACTGGTATGTCTGGGCTCCTGCTCCACTGCTGTTGGTTTTGGTACTTGCTGGTAACACAGAACTAACTGGCTGTGCTCCCAGAATATCCTCTCTTTCTTTATCCCTTTCCACCTTTACCTAAAAGCGACTAGATAATATAGGGTGACGTGTCAGTAAGAGAAGCCCTCTCCTTGCCCCAGCACCGCTACTGTTACTCACTATATACTATTTACCCAAGTCTTAAGGAAAGAAAATGAGCTAAACACAATCAGGTGCTTGTTAAGATGCTCATTCCACACTTTCCTGTGCAGTCTGAATCCCTGCCTGATTCTTGATGCAATGTACAACAAGTGCGTAAAATGATTGGTCCATAAATATGAAATGTGTTGGCAAATAGAAAGCCTAGGACCTGTTGTCAGTGCAGTCTGGGGAGGCTGTTTAGGCTAGTGGTTTATCAGTGAAGTGATAGCCAAGGAAAAGTAGACCCACTTCAAATGTGGTGTCTAAAGATAGAGATAGAGCTTGTCCATTCGACACGGAGCATATTTTTTTTTTTTTAATGGATGCTTTTTATTATTGTTATTATGGTTTGGGCAGGGATTAGACATCGGTGGTGTTCTGCAATAGCAAGGCAGTGATGTGGGTAGAAAAATAACGTTTCTAATTCTGCAGTCAGTGCAGCTATACTGCTGGTAAAGCACGAATATCTTTGGCTCTGACTTTGCAGAAAAAAACCCTGCTCTGGTTTGGTATTTTTTGGGGGCTCCCACATAGTGTCTGACGCTATGAGAGCTAAGCTCTCTCCAGGAGTGCAGAAAATCCTGTGACAAGCCTCTGACGTGCCATTCTTTACCATCTCACTTTTCTTCCTCTTGAGGAAAGAAAACTGTATGTGACACATTTTCTGTTTCTTTTTTATTTTGTGATGTGTTTAGGACTCTCATTAGCAAGTGCAAGGTCAAAGGAATATATTGTTTTTGGAAAGGAAAAGGCTAAATCTTGACAAGCTTAGTATCTGGTTGTGTTTTGGGCTGGGTCTGTAGAAAGGTGTTCCCTACCTAAGTTTTGCCTTTGCAGAACGTGTTCCTATGGTAGAGAAGTGACAGAGAAGCTGATGAGCTTTCAGTATTAGCATTGGCTGCCTCCACCCCCATTTTCTTTCTCTCCTTCTTTCTCTCCCCTTGCCTTCTGCCAGCACTAGCCTACACATATGTGTCTCTGCTGTATCCCAGAGCGATGAGCAGAACTGACACAGCGTGAGCAGAGCCCTACAGGTGACTGTAGGTTGTCTTTAACAGCTTTAGGGGAAAAGGAGGGTAGAAAATAAAGTGCAGACGGCAGTGACCTCATTTCTGTGCTATGAGCATTTTGCAGCTGGCATTAGGCCAGGAGCAAGAGGAGGCATGGCTGGAACAAACCCTGCTGCAGCAAAGCTGGCAGGGTTTTGGCAGGAAGAAGCACAAACTGGGTAGGGTTCTCAGATAACGTGAATTACAGATGCTCACCTAAGACAGTCCCACCAATTAATTCTTTTTAGGCGGGGTAGGAGAAGTGCAAGGGGATGTGAAGGGAGGGAGCTAAAATAACAAGGAGCAGTACATCCCCCTTACACATCCAGCTGCATGCCAGGTGACCTGAGCTGCTAAGAGCATCCTGCAGCACCTTCCCTGTTTCCCCACTAATTCCCACCAGGCTCGGTTTGCCAGTGCAGGTGGGACTGCTGCAGCAGGCACACACCGCAGCCAGGATTGCCAGCTGACACATGCCAAAAAAAAAAAAAAAAAAAAAAAGAGAGCACCCCACAAACAGAAAACAATAACAAAACCAAAGCAAAATGAAATGACAGACCTTTGATTTTTCACTGTTACTGAGGCTGATCATAAAAATCAGGACAAATCACCATGCATGGTATCTATGGTCTAAACGTAATGGCAGCACTGTGATAGGAGAGAGAAAAATTGCCATCTTTACCTCCTTGCATTAGTCCTAACCCCAGCATACAGCAGAGCCTGGCACAAGTCAGACAGCCCATCCCAGAGCAGCTCAGCAGAAGTCTGTCCTGGTGAGTCCTGGCAAGATGTCACATGAGGCCAGATTGCAGATAAAGAGGCACTCATCCCCTGATGCTTTCAAGTGGGAGGTAAGGAGCTAAATCCCTCTAAGAAATTGGCCTGTCATGCCTGAATGCTGTACAAAGCAATTTCTGCTCCTGGTACTTAACATTTAAAGGAAAGAGTTCCCCTAAACCCCTCTCCCTGTTCTAATATCTTGCAGCTAGGGTAAGAACCTGCCACCAGGCTCTTCCAAAACATTATTGCTCTCCTTTCAGGCTGTTTTCTCAGGCAGGGTTGGTGCAGACTGTTTCCACCTTGGGGACTTGCTAACTCCCACACCAGTTTCTCCATGGCCAGAAGCAGCTTGAATCTGGCAAGGAAGTCACTTGCTTTCTTTCTTTCTCTCTGCAACCACTAAGTTGAAGGAACATGTGGGGGAGGGAGAGGGAACGCATCCCAAGCCAAGGGGACCCTTTTCTCTGCTTGCAGCAAAAATAATAAGGCCAGACTTTTCCCCAGCCTCCCTTTTATAACCTCTGACTTTCTGTGCAGGAAATGGTTCTTCCTAGTCTGGACATTATCTTATAAATGCACAAATACTGCTGCCTCAGGCTTTTGAGCGGAGAAAGGCATCCAGCTTTCCCACCCAGAAATCTTTTACTAACTTTCCTTGGAGGCTGCTGCTTTGCCCAAAGCAAGGGCTTGCAGAGCGCAGCCAGGATTGGAGAGGATGGGAGAAAGGGAATGGGGCAGGGAGAGCAAAAGAAGAAAACTCCCTGCAGAACAGGGTGCGAGGAGTTCAGCAGGCAGATTTGCGAGAGGTGTGTTTTCCTCTGCCCTCCCACCCACTGCGATGCTGTCCTGCTGAGGTCAGGCTGCTGAACGGGAACACGCAGAGAAGAGACTGGGACAGTATAGAAGACATTATTTAATAGCTCATCTTAAATAACATGACAATGTCAACATGTGAACAACTTATACCTGTCAAAGGTGGCACAGAATATCCTGTTGTGTTTTGCCATTTATCCAGTGCATATGTTTGGAAAATAGAAACAAATACTGTCCCATCAGGACCTTCAGTATATAATCAAGGTTTAGACTTACTTTTTTAAGAAACAGCTTGACATTGAAATAGATGTGCAAAAGCAACATGATATATAAACAAAACAGGTTTTAAATAAGTTTCTAAGCGTGTTCTCTACTGAAAGCTATTTTTTAAAATTCAGTTTTTCATCTATAAATACATAGTACAAAAATGCAAGTTTACAAGCCATTTTTCCCAGTAGAGTTATGCCATTTGAAGTTTTAAGTAGCAACATTCCTCCAGTATAAGATGCATACATTTAAGAGCAATAATATGAAGTATTTACATATAAAGTTATGAAGCATTTGAGGATATAAATTAGTAACAACACACAGAGACAAAAATACATGTACTGTGAAATAAATAATTCAACAGCTTTACATATGAAAGTATCTATAATATTATACAAACAAAATCTACAAGATTGTAGGACTTGATCTTGCAGTTGCTCATAACTGTCACTTGAGCATCTGAGTAATCCCAATGCAGTAAAAAAGCTACTTTATGGAGTTACTCATATGCAGAAAATCAGAAAACTACCTGATTTTAGTCTTCAGGAGACATTTCAATGTTTCCTGACTAGGTTAGGCCCCATAGAAAACTTGATGTGAATGAACGTGTTTAGTTTTATTCTTGTGAGTTGAGATACTGTTGGCATTCAGGGTCTCCTTTCGTTTCTGGAGATCCAGGAATTCTTCTTCCATTTTTTGGATAGACACACCAGCATCCAGCAGACTCTCCATCCAGTGAAGTTTCACACTAGAATATTATTAGCAAAACAAACCCCACAATAAGTAACTGTAAGCAGAAAATTACCTAGGAGATACTGAAAGTAGAGTTCTCGGACAGAATTAGGATCAGAAGGTGGGGACCTGACAGGCACAGACTTGTTCTGAATGCGGTGGTCCCGGCTCTGAGAGAGCCCCTGAGGAACTTGTTTGGTTAGGGAGCCATGCCCCAAGCTCAGCTATCACAACAGCAACTTCAGATTTAAAACAGTTTTTCCACTCCTTGGTGAACAGCATCATAAACCAGCAACATCTTCCAGCGTGAGAAACCGAAGGAAGGCAGAACATACAAGCTGGTAGGGTGAGAGCAATGACTGGATGGTCTGGCTCTTCACACAAAGAGGCAAATAGGGTGTGTTTCTTCTTCAGGAGGGGGTTAAACAGATTTCCGTTTGTGCCTGATTAGATCCCAGGTGACAATGTTTGTGAGTCACACAGTGGTGCCATGCCCAAAAACAAGGAGTCTTCGTGACACAGATTTATGCAGACCTACTAAATTCGTATGCGTGACCTGTGGTTACCAGGGTGTGGCCCGAGGTCTGGAGCTTTAGTTAGGCTTGCAGATTACTCTAACTTGCAATGGCTTTTTTTGAGGCTATAATGGAAATGAGCATATAGCATAATCCATAGGTGGCACAAATCAGTATTTTTGTTCCACTTTCAGAAGGCTAATTTTGCTGCAGATAATCTTTTCACTGCTTGTGTTTTTCACTGCCTAGGAGCTGCGAGACTCCTTGCTGCATAGCGATTATTATATATTCAAGAGGCTTTGCAGGCAGTACGGTGGATATTATGAATTAATGTCAACTGGGAATATGCTAAAACCAGGTACGTTGAGCTTGATTTGGCCAGGGAGCTGAAAAGGTTAAAAGATTTTGGAGAAGGCCTTGCATGCACCTGTTCTGTGAATGGAAAAGACTCCTGCCTCCATCGCTGTCAGCCCTCATCATGCGGCTCACTTTTAAGAGAAGAAGCCAAACCATCTGCTCCCACTACTAAGTATCCCTGCTTTCACAACCTGCTTTTCCAGCAGCTGCAAACTCCTGAGTTTGGGAGCAGAGGGCTCTGAAAAGCTTGGCTGTGTCAGGCCAGTCGTAGTGCTGCTATGAGGAGACATGGGAGAAGGCACGTACCTGTTTGCTGTGGTAAAATCCATTCTTGTTGCAGTTGGGCAAGTAGAATTTGTAAATCTCGCCCCCGCTTCTCTGCTGAGCCTTCGCCAGTTTATACAGGGCTCTGTAGAGCTCCTTCTGACAAGGTCCCTGCAAGAACACCATGCAAAGGTCAACACCAAAATGACAAAGAAACCAGCTAAACAAAAAGTGATCAGCGTAGAGCTAGCAAAAAGCTGGAAATACTTATTAGTCATATAATCTGCACCCAGGCTGCTTTGCATGCAGTTTTTACTTTTTTTCAGTCAGAGCACAGCCAGAAAACTGTGGTATTGCATTTAGGCCTTTGTTTTTATTCTTTGAGGTATTTTCTGTCCTCAGAAACAAGAGGATTTAAGACCTTAAATTGCCACACAAGGAAATTTAACCTGTACTAAGTAAACACATTACAGCTCAGAGGGTACAATCTCTCCTATTATGGGGAGGTGCATGTCAGGAGGCTGGTGTACGTGAGACTAGCCACATTTTTCTGGGTTGCCATGGCCGTGTGCTCTGTTGATGTATGGCAAATAGGTGCAAGGCTTATATAGATGGTGCAAGAACAAACATCTGAATGTTTGTTATCTTTTGTACAGGACAGAGCTGTCACCAGAGCAGAATAGAGTACCCCTGTGGCTCTGACACCCAGACCCAATGTGCCTGCAACTGGAGATGAAGAACTGTTTGCAATATTCACTATTTTCACAATTTGCTCGTTCCTTTTTTCAAAGTCATAATGGTCGCAATGTTAATAGTACCTAATGTGTTTAAACGAGTGAAAGGGGTGAAGTGACCGAACAAATATTTTTACTTTAGAGTGAAAATAATCATACCCTCTGCTTTTGCAAGACCTCCCTGTGTCAGCCCCTCACAGAAGTGGTTCTATTCAAGTCAACGGACTTGTCTGTGGCTCTGGGTGAGAAAAGCGGAAGCCTAAAAATCAGAACTGGTGCTCACAGCACGTACATATAATAGTTCAAACTAAATGAGTGATTAAGTCCTGTTCTGGATGTGGAATGAGGTTTCCTAAGCTGGGGTTGTGGTTAGTACGGTTTTTTGCCTTCTTTTTTTTTTTCATTTTGTCTGCAACCATTACAAAACTGGGCTTCTCCGGTGCCTGATTCTAATCCAGCTCCGTGGTGGGGTGCGCTGGTGGAGTGGCACTGGTCTAACTGTGGTTCTCTGGTGCCCTCAAGTGGAACACGGACCTGCCTGCAAAGGCCCCACACCCCCATGTCCCACAGCGATTTTGCAGGTAGAAGCTTACTTTAATTTTTGCGCTTTCTGTCTTTTTACACTCATCTACTTAATAGCATTTTCTTGTGATCAGAAAGAAACATCTTTTGGTTTACTGTATGTAAGGACTCCCTTTTATTTCACTGAGCATTGGACCAGTGACAAATGTCTTATTTTTTAACTAAAACGCAAAAGGAGTCCAAGATTTTAACATGGCCTCCTGGAAACTAAGGGTTCATGTTATAATCTGATAGTAAATACCCGGAGAGATTCAGCCTCTGCATGGAGTCCATATAGGATATATCTGATTTTTCTGATGCACACCTGTTTTTATCACTCCTGCCATTTTGCCCGTTCCCCAAGCATCTGGTGAAGGCATTCCAAAAGTCCGTTTGCTGGCTACCCAAAATACTGACATCCCAGTGTTGCTTCTAGAATTATGCGCACATTTTCATTTTGCATTCTGAAGCAACAGCATCTACTGAAATGGTCTCTGAAAGGTTTGCAAAGAAAACCCACCTGTTCTTTCCATTTCTTGAGTTCAGATAGTCTCTTTGCTTTCATGTTTTCATATGCAGTGATGGCATTCCAGGGAATGGATTTGTCCTGGCCAATGGGAAACATCAACTGATAGTTCAGCAGCTGATCGTGTGTCATTTCAGTACTTTCCAAAGGTATATCCTCAGGTTCGATAGACTCTGGAGAAGAATGATACTAAGGTGAATATCTTCAGTGAACTTTTGCATTTATTTCTCCAAGTTAAAAATGTAAAGAAAAAGAAGAAGAATCAACAACAGAAAAAAAAAAAAAAAAGGTAATATCTAAGCAGATCCATTGCAGTAGCTTTTGCCGGAGTAATAAATTCCATGTGCAGCACAGCAAACTAAACTTTTGTCATAAATTCATATGGAGATGCATCAGCTGTTCTCAAACAAGCTGGTTATTTTATGATCCTCCAAAATCACTCTAATCCCAAAGATTTGGCTGCAGCCAGTCTGTTAGAAATTAAAAAACTTTCTTGACCACAATGGACTGCAAAGACTTTGCTAAATGAGGAAAGACTGGAATTAAACTTGTAATGAATTTAGATTTTTGTCAGGATGATGTGATTCAGTTTTTATTCAGGAAAGGAACTGGTCCAGACCTGATCCCATGGCATCCTTTGTTTTGTGGCTTGCCTCACATATAAGAAGGGGTATCAACTCAGAGGAGCCAGCAGCTCATGCTGCCCGGCGGTGGAACCAGGGAACAGCAGAAACTGTTTGGATCTGCCTGATCATGGGAGACATGCGTGATCTGGTGTGCTGACTGGTGTGCGTGAACTCTCCAACTAGAAGCAACAGAAGCTCTTTCCCATTGCAGGGACTCATCATGGGATAAAAGCTTGACATGGGTCTAAACTTGTTGGATGAAGGCTGTAAACAATCATTCCATGGACTAGCAAACACGTGTTTTTCACTTTGACAACGTTTAAGCTAAGGAGGTGGAAAATTGAGGAGGGAAAGAGAGAAAGGGA
>VXAK01005536.1:18502-57387 GCA_013399435.1 Arenaria interpres | reverse complement strand
CCTTCCCTGCCTCCGGTTTCCCTCCCGGCTCCGGTTCCCCCCCCTTCTCCCGGCTCTGTCCCCCGTGGATTTCGGCGTTTCCCCACCGAGGATGGGGTGCCCGGACCAGAATCCCCAGTTCCCCCCTCCCTGCGGCACTGGGAGGGGGAGCCCAGGGGCAGCACAATTAGCTCCGGGACTTTGCAGTGGGATAATTGCTCTTTCCTACCCCATAAAACTGGGGACTCCTTCAAGCCTGGCTGAGTTGCAGGGTCCCCTTTAGAAAAAAATACTCTCTGGTGGTCTAAAAAAAACCCCAGATACAGGAGGATGACCCATGGCACGAGGATGTTCACACGCCGATGCCCTGAGAAAGTGGTGTGCGCTAAATTATTTCTTTATAAAGAAAAGGATAATTTCTTTATCCTTTCACTCGTTACGCTGATGATCTCCGAGACGTGTCCTACAAGAGCACGTAGCAGCTCTTTGAACAGATCAGGAGAGCGTTGCATTTTAAAAACCAGGGCTGCTTAGGGGTTTTTTTCTATATATATATATTATTTTTCTTTTAATGGCCAAAAACAACTGAAAAGAACAGGGGCAGTTGCAAATTCATCGTAAAAATTGCCAGTTAGTCTATGGTCAATGACACCTGCATTGGGAGATCACAGGTAAAGAGCGTGTGTGTCAGCAGACCCTTTCATTTTGTTCCCCAAAATTGATGTGGTATTTTTGTTGAGCAAGTCATTCGAAGGGCCACCCTGCTTTTGAGGGGTGAGAAAAGAGAGGGAGAGTCAAGAAAACCAGTCAGAATGGGTCGTATTAGGGGAGTATGGCATTCACGTCACCAACGCTCTTCTCGTGGCCCCGTTTGTGGGGTGAGGTGGGGACGCAAAGCTGCTGGAAGAACCTTTTTGTTGGGTGTGAGCTCATGGAGTCTTCAGAGACACAGGACTCCGTAAATGCACAAAAAAAACCAAACCCCAATGCCCATCTAGGAGAGCTCTCAAAACTCACGTGGAGCCTTGAAGCATTTGAGATAGGGCCTCTCTCCTTCCCTTTTTCTGCACGCAAGGCCAGACGCACGGCCCTAAACGTGAGAACGCCGTTTTGCCCTCCTCTCTGGGAACACCAGGTGGCAAAAATGCTGGGGAGCCAGGCCTGGCCGTAGAGGTTCCTCACAGGGGTGCTAGAAGCCACCATCCCTTAAGGGCCAGTCCTTCAGCGCCAACAAAATGTTTGCTTGGCCACTGAGATCAACATGTACAAGAGAATCTGGGCTTTTTCCAGAAAAAAACCAACAGTTTCCGTTGTTTTTTTTTTTTAAGACACGGCATGGAAAGGCTTTGTCCCTCTGGCAGGGGGGTGGGGATGCGGTACTTACTGTTTAGCTAATTCCATGGATATTTGCTCCAAAGAGCATCCTTTCGTCTCTGGTATAAACACAATAACGAAAGCCAGGGATGCCAGGCTCATCATTGTGTAAATGAAGCACACCCAGGACAAGCCAATGAGCTCTAGGAAGGAAGAAAACATGTCTTTTTTTTAATTTTCAAATATTACGATGTTTTTTCTGTTGCTGTTATTTTTATAGGATACAGCCCCTAATCCACAGGAGAAGTTAGGGAGAAGCCAGGCTGTTATTCTTGGCTCACTTATTTGTGTCTGGCTGTAATTTGAAAAAGAAGAGTGGTTTTGCTCTTTCTAATAGTCCTTATAAAGGATTTACTCAAGGTCCTCATTCAAGGCCAGGCTGGATGGGGCTTTGAGCAACCTGGTCTGGTGGGAGGTGTCCCTGCCCAGGGCAGGGGCGTTGGAACTGGGTGATTTTTAAGGCCCCTTCCACCCGAACCTTTCTATGGTTCTATGAAGGAAAACTGAAGAACCTCTACTGATCCATTTAGCATAAACCTATTGATTTATTTTATTTGTGGACCCTCTGGATGAAACCAGTGAGTAGCCATTGTTACTGGCTTGTGCAAAGGGTCACCAGCGCCTCCAGTTTCCACCCATGCCTGGTTTGGTTGCACGTTCTTTCACGGACCAAAACCAATCATATTTTCACAGTCGTAGTTATCTCCAGCTGATCCTCCCCGTCTGTCAGTCCCCAGCATTTCCACTGCGAGTCATGGGTCCTGCTCCCTAAAGGCACCCAAAAGTAAACTCCTAATGGGGCCAGACAAGAACCGGTGGGGCAGTTGGGACACGACAGTTGGGACACATCAGTTGTGTCATCAGCTAAAAATGACGGTTGAAGCTGCTAATCCGGCTGGTATCTTCTGCATCAGCTACCTAAGCGCAGGTGCTGCCGTGACCTCCACAGGTGTTCGTGTGAAGAGAGAATTTCCAATTCTGCCTTTCTGCTGTAGATTTAGGAACACAGATTTGCTGGAGTTACACTTCCATAAATCCAGATTAGACCCGGCTAAGCCAATAAAGTTACTGTGGCTTTACGTTCATTGAAACTGGGAGCGGAACAAGGGCTAGGTGTGCATTTCACGAGTAGTGCTGCAGGACGGGAGGGGACCTTCAGGTGAAACAGTTGATGCTGAGGACCTGAGGTCTGGACTGTCTGTTTTGGGGGACATTTCCTTAGGAGTAATGCTGGTCCGGTCCAAGGACTGCCCAGAGAAGCTGTGGCTGCCCCATCCCTGGAGGGGTTCAAGGCCAGGCTGGATGGGGCTTGGAGCAACCTGGTCTGGTGGGAGGTGTCCCTGCCCAGGGCAGGGGGGTTGGAACTCCATGATCTTTAAGGTCCCTTCCAACCCAAACCATTCTATGGTTCTATGAAAGAAGCAACAATTTGCCACAAGCCTTAAGTGTTATGTTCATAAAAGCTCTTTTAAGCTCAGTGTGAGTAGGAAAAAGAGGATTTATAGCCATGAAATTACGAAGTTGAGTTCAACAGTCACGGAACTCATCATAAAGAGCAGGGAAAGGGCTATTTGCTGGTCTGGACACAATGACTTCGACCTGGCATATTTTTCCTACTTTTAATCAAGGTAATACTCAGGGTTTTTTTCTATCTCTTTCTTTTTTTAAGAAATGAAAACAGCAATGTGAAAACTATTTCAGCCACAGATCACACTCACTTTCAAATCTGTCTCAAAATGCATCGAACAGGATGAAAACCACCTCAACTTTTTATGGGTTGATTCCTTGCCTCTGGTGGAAAGTAATGCAGAGTTAAAGGAAACCCGGAATTACCGTTTCCTTACGTATTTTGATTTTCAGCAGCATTTTTTTTCATAATAAGACTGCAAACTAAAATTTGCAGAACTACTTGTGAAATAAAATTAGAAAAAAATATTCGCCAATCAATGGATTTCAACATCAGCTTTTAACCTTTTCCCTTGTTTTATCATCACATTAGAAGTTCCTATACGGTGGTCTCCTTTCTTGCATTAAAACATGAAACATTTTAACCTTACAAAGGCACCTTTTTCTAAAGGAAATTTCCTGCAAGTCAGGACATTCCCATGAAAAGGAACGATTCTAATGGGATTGCCTTTAACAATATTTGATCTGAAAAGCTGCAACCTGATCTAGAGCAGAACTTCCATTGACTTCAGAAGGTGCGGGACTAAATCCTAAATATGTGTTCTCAAGCTACAAAGGAAAAGGTATTTTTAAGAGCTGGGGTTCACAGCGTTTGGACGTGATGTGCAAGGTTCTCTGATAGCCAGCACCATGAGGACGTAAATACTAGAACGAACTTAGGAAGATGTGGTGGGTCTTTTTAGTCTGGAGAAGAGAAGGCTGAGAGGGGATCTGATCAACGCCTGTAAATACTTCAAGGGTGGGTGTCAGGAGGATGGGGCCAGTCTTTTTTCAGTGGTGCCCAGGGACAGGACAAGAGATAACGGGCACAAACTTGCACATGAGAAGTTCCATCTCAACATGAAGAGGAACTTCTTGACTTTGAGGGTGGCAGAGCCCTGGAAGAGGCCGCCCAGAGAGGTGGTGAAGTCTCCATCTCTGGAGACATTCCAAACCCACCTGGACACGTTCCTGTGCAACCTGCTCTGGGTGACCCTGCTTTGGTAGGGGGTTGGACTAGAGGATCTCCAGAGGTCCCTTCCAACCCCATATCATTCTGTGATTCCATGAAATGGTGAAGATAGATAGAGATCTGAATTGGACTCCTGGCACATCACGGCTGCAATTTTAGCAATGCTGTTTGCGTAGGGAAGTCATTTTGCCCACCAGGAGAGTAGCAACTTGGAAGGACACCGAGAAATCTTACCAGTTACAGTCAAAAATGTCAAGGAGATGAGGAGATTTATACCCCAGTTCATGCTAGATGTCAAAGCCATGGCCCGTCCTCTGATCCCACCAGGGAAAATTTCGCTCAGGACCAGCCAGGACACTGAAATAGAAAATAAAATTAAAAAAAAAGGTGTTTGAAAGGATGGCTTTCCTTGCTGTAAATTTAGGTAGCCCATGAGTTCAGGGGAGGCCAGCTGAAAGAATAAGGTGATTTTCAGGATATTAGGTTTGTGTGGGCCCAAGCCCCGGAGGACCACCCCGTGCTCTGCCAGCAGCGTGTGGAGCTGACAGCATCCCCCCGGGGCATCATCCCTGCACAGGGAGCTGGGGAGACGTGGATGGCCTTGGGGAGAAGAGCTCTGACTGCACAGCTGTGTAGGAGACAACTCTAAATAACTCTCAAAGTGACGTAAGGCTAATGGAAGTGGGGCAGCAGACCAAAGTAATCTTCAGCCTTGGAGCCGCACTCTGTGCTTATGCCACCTGATAAATCAACCTGCCACACCGCGGCGGGTTTGCTATTCCAGCTCCATACTAATGAGATTCCTGAGGTATAAAAGAAGAGGGAGGGCCTGATTTTTTGTCTCCCTCACGTCACACCGCACCAGGGTGGTGTTGCCGACCCACAAAAACAAATTTGGACATGAAGAGCTGCTTCTGTAGCCACCTTGATAGCAAGAGGAAAAAACCCAAAAGACACCACATTCCTGCATCGTTCCTGGTTATTAGAAAACTAAAAAACAAACCAAAAAAAAAAACCCCTCCACCCTTCTTTTGTTCATAAGCAAGATGTGTTAGCAAGAGGTGGCTACATGGAGAGGTTGTGGGTTATCAGACAACCAGCACAAGAGCAGAGAGGTACACGTGGATGAACTGTGTCTGCAGACCTTTGGACGTGGCCATTATAAATGCCTCCTCTGTGATGGTGCTTCTGCAAAATGACGGACGGTTGCACTGGGCGGCCTTAAAGTTACGCCTTAAAAATAGACTCCGGTACGTGCGAGCGTGTGTCACCCTGCAACGTCCCTTTGGATGCTTGTAGGGTCCCTGCGGGACAGTACTGGTAAAGGTAGAAAAGGAAAAAAGTGCTATGGAAGGAGACTGGAAAGGACCAATTGAAAGGGGAAAAAAAAACCCCCGACAACCAAGACTTGAGTCAATAGAGCAGATTCGAGCAAACTCTTAAGTTTTTGAATTCAATAATATTCTCTGGAGCTGGCCCTGTTTTGTTTGGGTTTTTTTTCCTTGTTTTTCTTTTTCTTTTTTTTAAGGAAAAATGTAAAGGGCTTCACTCCCACAGTGGGAGAGACTTGGCAGAGGGGTGATTTAATTCCAGCGACTCAAGACTGCTCTGCGTAAGGACGTAATGCAGTTACACACAGTCAGGTGGCACCCGGCCATACCACGGCCATACCATGGCCACGGCGTCCAGTGGCAGCTGGAAAGGGGCTTTATGTTTTTGCTTGGCTCCGATCACAGCAAAATTTCACACACTCCCCGCTGACAAGACAAATGTTGCCCTAAAGAAACGCCCTGGGCATGTTCTAGGGGGGTTTCTAGACACCAGGTGGGGAGCAAAGAAGAAGAGAAGTGGCTTCTCGAGCAGGTGTTTTTCCCTCTCAGGGCAGATGACCCTGCGCCCGAGAGAAACCAGGCAATGCGTGGGCATCTGGTGGCTGTGGTTTGCCCCCCCTTTGGCACCAGGGCTGTTGACGTACATATCATTAGTCACAGCCAAGACAACCTGTCACGACAGGGGGTGGTGGCCAAAATGCAAAGCAGCAAGGAAGAGAGATGCAAAGGAGCCCTTCTCAGCAGCGTGTGCCGAGCTTGGCTGGAAAAATGATTACACACCAAGACAGGCAAAGGAGATATTCGTAATCACGTTAGGCAGGATTAAAATACAGTTTGAAAGAATTCAAGCCCGCTTTCTCCTGGGCACAAACCAACCCTCAGGGATAAAATTTTCTGTGGGTACTTTGGTCTGTGTTTGCTTCTTCAAGAATCTTCTTGTGGTCAAGCAAACCTGCAGTGGCTGCTGAAAGGAGGATCCAGCCCTGAACTGGAGGAGCTTCAGCAGCCTTATGGGCATCAAGGGATGGCCTGTGCCACAGCTGAAATGCCTGGCACTGTGACAGCTCTGATGCCATATATTTTTCCAAGGACAGACTGGTCCTTTCAGGCTAACCACAATCTGTCTGGAAGCGTAAAACATATTGTTTTCCTGTTAAGAAACCAAAATACTTGAACCATGGTTCAGGTGGGAAGGAACCTTAAGGCTCATCGAGTTCCAACCCCCCTGCCATGGGCAGGGACACCTCCCACCAGACCAGGTTGCTCCAAGCCCCATCCAGCCTGGCCTTGAATCCCTCCAGGGATGGGGCAGCCACAGCTTCTCTGGGCAACCTGTCCCAGTGTCTCACCACCCTCACAGGAAAGAATTTCTCCCTAAGATCTGATCTAAATCTCCCCTCTTTCAGTTTAAAACTGTTACCTCTTGTCCTGCACTCCACTCCCTGATCAAGAGTCCCTCCCCAGCTTTCCTGGAGCCCCTTTGGGGACTGGAAGGGCCTCTAAGGTCTCCCTGGAGCCTTCTCTTCTCCAGGCTGAACAACCCCAACTCTCTCAGCCTGTCCTCACAGCAGAGGGGCTCCAGCCCTCCCAGTGTCTTTGTGGCCTCCTCTGGCCATTCCAACATGGACCATTCCAACAGGTCCATGTCTCTCCTGTGCTGAGGACTCCAGAGCTGGACACAGTGCTCCAGGTGGGGTCTCACCAGAGCAGATTAGAGGGGCAGAATCCCCTCTCTTGCCCTTCTGGCCACGCTTCTTTTGATGTGGCCCATGATGTGGTTGGCTTTCTGGGCTGCCAGCGCATGTTGCCAGCTCATGTTGAGCTTCTATTCCACCAACACCCACAAGTCCTTCTCTGGACTGCTCTCAATCCATTCCACACTGAACCTGTATTTGTGCCTGGGATTGCCTTGACCCAGGTGCAGGACCTTGCACTTGGCCAGGTTGAACTTCATGAGGTTCATACAGGCCCACCTCTGAAGCCTGTCCAGGTCCCTCTGGATGGCATCTATTCCCTCCAGCATGTCGACCGTGCCACACAGCTTGGTGTCATCACTGAGGGTGCACTCAATAGCAGCATCTGCATCAGCTGCAGAAGTGCTTTAGCTACTCATTTCAACCAGTTATTTAGCTCAGACAGATTCCAACGACATGCCAGATCTGTTCTTCATGTCTGCTCATGGCAGCTACATCCTCTGGCATGGCCCTGACCTCTGCTTAGCTGGTGGGGAGTGGATAGCCTTATTCCCCACCAAGAAAGAGCCGTCTTAGAAATCTGAGCCTTATTACATTCTGTTTATCCCTTTTCCCCAAGCTGAGGCAGCGATAACGACCGATTCTTTGCTTTTAGCACCTCTCTGGGATTGTTTTTACTGGTGGTGCCTTGTGCCAAAAAAGCAGCAGCTGCTGTAGGTACGGCGGGGACGTGGCCTTCTCTTGGGGAGCCGGTAACCAGGTTTGGGCTCCTGCTGGTAATGACTTGCTGCTGCCTTGTGCGCTGTGTGAAAGTTAACCTGCACCTTCCCAAAGCCACCGCAGGGACAACCGCGTGCTCTGCCTTCATTTTACAGGGGAAGTCAGCCTGTCCTTGAAAATAAGGTCCAGATAAACCCCCTCCCCTCTCCGTCTGCCCTGTCATCTAACATTATTTCCTAAGGATGCCGCGATGGCAACCACATTGCACACACTCGATAGTTTTCAGTGTCCGCTCCGGCCACCCTGGGCTGGGGTTTTGGAATGGATGGGAAAAGAGGTGGTGCTCTCCAGGTCAGATGTGGGTAAGAGATGAGGCCAAGGGCCCAATTTTCCCTCAGCATCTGCTACTGGCTATTGTTGGGGTAATGGGGTTGATTGAGTGGCCGTTTTGTTTGAGTCAACGTGGTCATCCTAATGAGCTTTATATTTGGGCCATAAGCAAAGAGATGTCTCAAACCCTCGCGTGAGTTCTTCCTTACCTCCTTACTTTACAGCTACGCAGTAAATAAAAGAAATACTTCAAAAAATTATCAGACTTGCATCAGAGATGCAGAAACATCTGAGAACATCTGAGAAATACTGTGAGCTTCAGGGCACTCAACATTCAAGTGAGGTACAGGAATGAAAATGTCCTTGTTTTGACCTTATTCCTGCCAGGAGGCAGAAGCAAATTGGAAGCTGCTCAGCAGCTCTCATTAATGAAATATTAGATTCCCTTGGTATTCACTTGCTGCTTAGCATTTTTTTCCTTTCCTATACCTGTTTTGTGGGAGATCAAGTTCTTTATGGTGAGATATAGAAAGCCGCCGTTGCAATACTTGAAGGAATTCAAGTTTCTGAGGTATAAACTCTGGAAAGAGATTAAGTGGATTTGCTGCTTAGGAGGGAAGCAGGCAGAAGTATGTAAGACTTTGAAAGGGAGGACTGGGTTCTTAGCGACACGAGGTCCAAGGGAAGATAAGGAAGGGATTATCCCACAGTAATGCAGGCATCGAAGAGCGTGTCACCAATGATCAGTGTTGGGGAAGGATGCAAGAAAGCCACTGCGAAGCTGCCCTGAGAGGAAGGAAGTCAAAGAACGTGGCCAGTGACTGGCTTTGCCAAGACCGCAATTTCTCCCAGGCTTATGAAACCCCGCAGATTTTTCATTTACCTGGTTTCTGGCTCTGCTAGGCATTGACACAGATAGCCAGATGGCCAACTACTACTCACAAAAGGCCAGCTTCAGGGCTGGTTTGCCTTGATTTCAAATGGCACGTTGCAGGGGAGGGCATAAGGCTTCAGGGTGTGCATGGTGAGGAGGTGGGTACCCATGAGGACACACAGGATTTGGGGCAGAGCTGTGATTTGGGGCCGGTGGGACCTGTTTCTGTGACACACCACCACTGTCCCTGCAAAGGCTTTCGCAGCAGCTCCAGCGAAGGAGATTTGTGGGGCTGGCAAAAACCAGGGATGCTCAGACTGGAAAGAAGAGAGCCTGAGAGGAAGTTTGTCCCTTTCCAAAGCAGGTAAAAGAGATCTGACGCAAGAGAAGTGGTTTGAAACTCTGCCCTGGGGTTTTGTGCAAGAGGCCAAAGCAGACGATCGTGACCGACGTTAAAAATCAATGACGCTTAATTAATGAGGGCCATTTTTCTCTCTGGCTCTGCCCCATAATATGAGAGTGAATTGGCTGCTCAAAATTAATAACTGGCAGCTGTGGAGCGAATGAGGGGCTCTATTGCTGCGGAGAGGGTGTAAGCTGCCAGCAGGGTGCCCGCCTGCCAAGGGGCAGGTCAAACCCCACGTGCGCACATGAAAAGCTACGTGACTACTGGTTGCAAGACACGTGGATACCACTGATGATCCAAAAGGAGCTAACGTGGTGTGGCAAGTCTTGGAATCATAGAGTCATTCAGGTTGGAAAAGACCCTTGGGATCATCACGTCCAACCATCAACCCTACTCTGCAAAGTTCTCCCCTACACTGTATCCCCCAACGCCACATCTAAACGACTCTTAAACACATTCAGGGTACACCACATTTCTCTTTCTAATGGTTAATCCTTTAGGCTGACTCCTTGAAGTAATGTATGTTAGGGCAAGTGGGATTTAATCCTTCTTTTTTCTGAGGCTTTATCAGAGGACAAAAAAATTGTTGTCTGGTGTTTGTAGTATTTGCATCACTATCACATCACTAGGCAGGCTGAACACTCGCACTTCAGGGCAGGGGTGTTGGAACTCGGTGGTCTTTAAGGTCCCTTCCGACCCAAACCATTCTATGATTCTGTGTGCTTTTTTAAGGAACCTTCACTGGTGCCTCCTCCAGTTTATGATAGAGCAGCAGGAAGGTTTTGGGGGGAAGAGGCTGTGAAACCAATGCATTACCTCCTTCCCCTGTTTTCTGGGACCCTTGAGAAGGAGGGCAGGGAGATGCACTTCACCTCTGATATTCCCCAGCCATCCTTCCTCCCCTGAACTCACCACTGTGAGCCTGTATTTTAGCACTTTTTTTTTTTTTTTTTTTACTATTGGAATTTTCATCACCATGAACTTGAAAAAAATGTGATGCCTGGTATGAGTTCTCCTGTTGCATGCAAGCTGTTCAATATATTCTTAAATCTGTTTTCAGTGATCTTCCATTATCCTCCATTTTCAGCTTGAAAGAAGAGTCACAAAAAAGAACTTTTCTTTTAGACAGTGATTCCTGTCTGAAGGATTATTGGGCAAGAAGTGACAGATGCATAAGGATCTAGGAATGGTAGAATTATCTTAGTTAATGTGATTTGTGGCCCATCTTGCCCATTAACAGTACTCAGCAGCAAACATATCAGTAGGTTGCGTCATCCTAGTGAAGTATTTGATACTGATACATCGCTCTCTACAACTCCCTGAAAGGAGGGGGTAGAGGGGCAGGGGTCAGTCTTTTCTCCCAAGTCCCAGGCCATGGGACAAGAGGAAATGGCCTCAAGTTGCACCAGGGGAGGTTCAGATTGGGTATTAGGAACAATTTTTACACAGAAAGGGTTATGAAGCCTTGGAATGGGCTGCCCAGGGAAGGGGTTGAGGCACCATCCCTGGAGGTATTTAAAAGATGAGTTGACATCGTGCTTAGTGACACGGTTTTATGATGTTCTTTTTTTTATCAGAGTTAGGTTGGTGGTTGGACTCAATGTTATTAAAGGTCCCTTCCAACCTAAACAATTCTGTGATTCTATGATCATAGCTTTACTGCAGGCAGGCATGTAATAGTCTGTACCTCTTTTCAGGTCCTCTAGTAGAAGTTGATTTGAACTGACGTATGAGATGACAATTTTCTAAACAATTGGATTTCACAGCCACTGCTCTCTCCCTCTCATCCTTTGTTATATAGACACTTACACTGTCGCATCAAGACAGAACAACTCGCAGGGCAAGCAGAAAGAAAAAAAAGAGAGAGAAAAAGAAAAAATGAAAACAAGCCTTCAAGGCTGAACGTGCTTATTATAATAAATCACATACTGTCATCCAAAAAAAAAGAGCCTTTTAATTAAAACCTGAAATATGTATTCCTGTTCGTAGGTGTTTATTTGTTCAGAATATTGAATCCAGGATAATCCTCTGAGGCATTTGCAGAGGCATGACTGCAGAAGCCAGAGGCTCTAATTCACGAGGAAGTTGTGCGTGAATTAGTTCAGATTATCACATATTTCACTTCTAAAAAGTATGGAGAGGAGAAATTACCCAGCTGGGTGCGGTAAATGAACCTGTTTTTCCAGTATCCAAAGGCCAATGTTGGTCCTTAAGAGGGTGCACAACAGAAAAGAGCTGTTGGGAAACAGGAGTTGGGGGCAATTTAAGCCTTTGCTCTTGCAAAACAGAGATTTGTGTGTGTACTTTAGAAAACTCCCAGTGGAGAGGATAAGCAACCTTTTACAACAGTGACTTATTTGGTGAGAGGCTTGCAAAGATCCATTTTTTTTTTAAGTGCCTCACTGGCCACTGCTGCTCATGCTTTGCTGGAGGGAGGCAGCAAGCAGAGAGGCTCTGGGGCCACCCACCACAAGGTGTCTATTAGTTCTCCTTCATTCATGACAGTTTTATGACTTAGGGTTGATTTTCAAAGGCAACGGAAGGTGGATCCCCTTTCCCTGGCTTTCCTCCCAGAGCTCAAAATTACTCAGAAATTCAGATACCACGGGGAGAAAGAGTCTCCTGACTTCATGCCTACACTGACTTACCATCAGGCCATCCTCTCTGCAATTTGCCTGCCAGTCTCCACCTTCCTCAGCAGTACCAGTAAATTGCGTGATTGCACATTTTTACCTTTCTGGCATAATTATTTTCTCATATTTTATAATATGAGATGATCTTTATGAATTAAGTAGAACTAACTTCCAGTGCCTAAAGGGAGCCTACAGGAGAGATGGGGAGGGACTCTTAATCAGGGAGTGGAACCATAGGTTGAAGGGTAATAGTTTTAAACTGAAAGAGGGGAGACTTAGATGAGATCTTGGAAGAAATTCTTTGCTGTGAGGGTGGTGAGACACTGGAACAGGTTGCCCAGAGAAGCTGTGGCTGCCCCATCCCTGGAGGGGTTCAAGGCCAGGCTGGATGGGGCTTGGAGCAACCTGGTCTGGTGGGAGGTGTCCCTGCCCAGGGCAGGGGGGTTGGAACTGGATGATCTTTAAGGTCCCTTCCAACTCTAACTGTTCTATGATTCTATGAAAACACTGTCTTTACACTCGAAGTCCTACTGACTTCTAGTTTTTGCACAAAGCTGGCCCAAGGTCAGCTTGCCCCTGGAATATTCCTCCCAGCCCTCTCTCCCAAAGGAAACTGGATTTTATGAAGCTTGACACACACCCTATAAACTTTTTCACAGATTTCAGTGTCACAATGATCTTCTCTCCCAGAACGTGGTCAAGGAAATGAATGTAAAAGCTTTCATTGCCTTTGATAATGATTATCAAAGGCCACTATTATTTACTGAATGCTTAAAGGCAACACTTGATCTACAAAGTAAGAAGGGCAAATTTGGATAATGATAGGCAGCCTTGATTATCATGAAAGCTTGTACAAGATATTATGCTGGACCCACTTGACTGTGCACCACTTTACAGAAGATAGCATCCCTGTGGAACAAAAGAAGATTGTTGGGCCCAATTATTAGTTAGAATCACAGCAACGTTCATTTTTTGGGTTTTTTTTGGGTCTGGAGGTGAAATTCTTCATTTGGCCAGTGGATACAAACTAAGTTGAGTCAAACTTTAAAACTGTGCTTAATTTTATGCACAGGAGCCATGCCTCTTAAGCAGTGCCTTTGTGTTAATAGGTATATTAACATAAAGTATATGTAATTTATTATATATAACATATTATATATAATCCAGAGGACCAAGATCAGAATACTGACTTGCTGTTTAAGTGGAGCACAGAACACCAAAACACAGGTAGCCCCCTACCTTTCTTGGAGGGCCAAATTTTGTACTCAGCAACAGCAGATTGAGCCACTGTCATTGCAGAGACGCAGGAATATTGGCTGGGGCATCGTGTTCTCACTCCTTCTTTTCACAGAACCAAGGGCTCTGCCTTTCAGAAGGGAAAGCCCTTGGCCCGATCTGGCCAGACTTTCCCTCATTCACATACTTAAAAGTAAAGTGATGTACAAGGAACAGTGTCAGTGAAAAGGACGTCCCAGATTTCAGGTGTGCACCTCAGTATATAGTTTAAGTTCAGTCTTGGGGTTTAACAAGGCTATTCTGCTCTTTGAAAAATGGGAGTACTAAAATAATTAAGGAGCTCCCACTGACATTGCCATGTCTCATTACTGTGAAAGCATTTTTATTCCTTACTATGACCTTTTTCACACCTAAAAAAGCCTCTCAGAATTGTAGTTTCTATCAAGTTAAATACGATTAACCTATTTGGCTGGTATTTTAGAGAACACCTCCTGCAATTTGAAATCCTGTAATTCAGGACCCAACAGTCCAAAGATATCTTAAATTTGCTGGCATTTCACTACTACCGATCCGTCGGTGCAAAGGCAAAGTGATTCCTGGGTTAGCTGATGGGTTAACAAGGGGCTTCAGATAAACCTTGTCTAGGGCAAGGAAGTAGGGAAAAGCTGGTGATTCACAATCCTTGCTTTATTTTTCATTTCGGCGTCCGTTGTCTTTCTGCTGCAGCTTGGTAGGACAGACACAGTGTGAAATAAAGGCCACATGAGGCACTATTTGAATATCACAAGAATAATGAACCAGATAAATACTAGGAGTCTCATATTCAAACCACAAGGATGTGTGCATTAAAAGATGATTCAGTACAAATGAACAGTGCTAGGAATCTTATCATAAAATAAAGAATCCAAGATAATTTTTAAATTAACTAAAAGAAGACTTTCTGTACGGATCCTCAGTGAAACATGCACATTTCCAAGGTTTATTATCCTGGTTCAGATCCAACAAAGCATTTAAGCACTTGCTTATCTTTGATCACTTGATTTAATCCCCACCGCTTTCTCCTTTTCCAGAGTAAACCACAAAACAGCCTAAAATTGATGCTGCTCATTTCTGTGAAATTTAAGGCCAGGCCACAGCGGCTCTGCAAAATGTAGAAGCTCAAAAATAAAACACTGCAAACAAATGTCATGATACAAGGTAATGTTGAGCGTGAATGCCTGTTAACATCGGATTCATGTGCTCTATAAATTAATACAATAACCACATGTTTTGTAAAAGCCTGGAATATCGCTCTAATGTCAAAGATATTGATGTGAATTCTAGACACCCCCTATCTTTTACCAGCATTTTCCAAGCAAGCGCAAGGCCATACAGCTTACAATATTTCAAAACATGGGAACGAACAGCTAAATCCATGGAGTCAGAATTTCCACACTGGCAGTTCTCTTTTCCCACAAGATTTTCCAGTTTCTAGTAGAGCAATTGGTGGCCAGGGTTAAGTCCAAGACAATTTTGGGGGAAGAGAAAGAGCAGTGCCCTGTAATCTGGGTCATAAGGGTGGCAAGAGACACTACCTCTGTGATGGAGTCCCTGGGCTGTTCAGTGTTGTCAAAGTCAAGGGGACTAAATCTATCTCCAGTGTAATTCTTTGGGCTTTAGGGGAATGTTCTAATTTGGGGTTTTGGTTTGCTCAATACAATAAAATACATGAAGAAAGACTGCCACAGATCACATAAGATCACATAAAAAGGACAGCGATGGATTGAAAGACAGATTTATTTCCTTCCCCAACTCCATGGATTTCACTTTTCTTGTGAACCCTTGAGCTTTCTTCCATCCTCCTTCATCCTTCTTGCCTCATCCTTCTTCCATCTCCTCCACTGCCCCCAACATGAGTTTAAAACTGCATTTAAATGACTTCAACAATTCAAGTGGGTTTTTACACAGGAATGGAATGGGATAGGATAAGATAGGATAGGATAGGACAGGACAGGACAGTTGGAAGGAACCTACAACCACCACCTAGTCCAGCTGCCAGTTTTCCAGTCAGAAATACTGACCTAATGGCCGAGGCTAGCAGATGGCAACAGAGGGCATAATATCCCAGTCTGAGAAGGCTTCCCGTTGGTATTTAATTCCTCTATTTCACAGGTTTTAATCAATACCAAAGTACTGCCAGCCCTAACAGCACCCACTCACGGGAGCTGTGCTTCGATGGGCCTGTAACAGCTACGTGGAAAAGCAGGGTTTGCAGAAAATATCTAAATCTCTCCTCTAAGACCCTGTTAGGCACTTATTGTTGACCACAAATATGTTAAAATTTTTTTTTTAGATTTTATATCTACGTCAATGGGTATATGTGGTATTTTTTTGTGCCAAGCCCTGAAACCCAGAAGACATTTCTCCAGCTGCAGACATTGATCTGCCTTGGGTGGGTTGTGGCCACAGCTCTGTGTGTACCAAGTAGGCTCTGAGGGCTTGGGGCCAGGGCATCCCTGCAGCTCCGAGAAGTCCCTTGGAAGTGGAGCTGGTGATGGCCTCCAAGAGAAGGTCTCTGAGAGCTTGGCCATTGGCTTTGGAGAGCCTCAGAAAGCTGGCGGCTGCTCTAGGACGTGAAGTAATAGAACATCTTCAGTCCCAGGTTGGCAGACATCTTTGTGCATCTAAATGTTTTTGAGGATGATTCACATCATGAAACTGCCCCTCAGTCCCAGTTGTAGGTGCTTTTGTTGATTTGCATCCACATTCTCAGCATGAACTTCCATGACGTCAGCAGAGCTGATGTGATTTGCACCAGCAGATTATCCCAAAGTTCATTGGCCAACTGCCTAACCGCCTTTGCAGTTCTACAGAAACGTGCTTAAAGGGACCGAGAGAGGAGGAAGAGCTCTTTTGTGCAAGGCACCAATGCCATGCATGCACTCCAAATACACGCATTCGACATCCCCCTCTCAATAAAAGCATTCCCCGCTCCACAGCAAAAAATCCCTGTGATGTGCATGGATCCCCTTGAACTTCATTCCCACAAGATGTGTAAAGAGGTACTGCCCAAGTCCTCTTTTGCTCAAGTGCTTTTTGTTTGCTAGAACAAATTCAGGCTGGGAAAACAGATGTGCTATTGGGTCCAGACTGAGTTTGCACTACTTGCTTCTCAGCCGAGGGCTTGTTGCAGCCCCTCTGATTTTTGTTTGATAAAGGGAATTGCCTCCAGACCACACTTCATCCCTGTATTAATGCATGTGGTGCTACTGTCTCTCTTTCATCTCCTCACTCAGGGGATATATAGAAAAACATGGAGGGAAGTTGTCCCTGTTTAGTCTTTGATCCTAAATGGTGCAGAAGAAGATGATGAAAGAAGATGATCAGGGCAGAGAAGCAGATATTTGGTAACAGGTGCCATCTGACACCTGAATCTAAATTTTGTTTATCAGGTCTATGAGGAAAGCTGGGCTCTGGGCACCCACTCTGTTTCTGAAAGGCTAAAGCTGCCCTACAATTGTTAACCAAGAGCACACGCTCCATCCAACCCCAAGAGTCCCACATTTTGGAAAATAAATCTGATACTGCAAGAGTTTGGCTTTCCTGGTTCCTGCATCTCAACAAGTTGTACAACCCAACAGTGATGGGTGAAGGAGGTGACATCTCTTTGTCAGAAAGGACCACTCTTTTTTGCCCCTCAAGTGATTTGAACAGAGCATCTGGCAAATGAAATGCGCTGCGACTATTTCAGTTAACTCTGTGTCATTTAGCAAATGGTGATGCGTGATTGTGGCCCTGACTAGAATTTCTCTGCGTGTCCTTTGTGTTAAATTAATTTCCAGGGTCACAGTGAGCTTTTAGCTTGGGTGACGAGTTGGTGATCTACCTCCCCACTGCACTCATTCACCTGCACTCAGTACTCCCTGTGCAAGGCATAGCAACATTTCAGATTTCTCCTGTCCCCCCTCCACATACATCAAATTTGAGTGCTTCTTGCAAACATGTGCTGAAAACAATGAAGATCACCCCTTGGACTCCTCACCCTTCGCGTGACAGCCAGAGAGAGGTTTCTCTAGGGCTCTGCAACCATCTTTCCCTGATGGGAACAGTTGGTCCTCATTTGACCTTTCTGATACTCAGACCAAGGTAACTCAAGACAAAGATGGGCATCTAGTAAGTCCCCTTAGCTCATAACTGCCTCCAAACGCCTCTGCAAACACCCCTGGGGGGACAACATGTGCGGTTCTGCGACGTGATGCAACACTGATTTGTTGCACCTACAAACCGTCCTTGTAATGGTGTGAAATTGAGTGTGAACAAGCAGTCGAATGGCAGTTCATCAAACGTAATTAATCCGAAACAGAGCACCAGAAATACTCCTTTTATCTTGCCTAAGGGTTGATGATATAAATACAGAGCACCCCAGAATCAAAAAAGTGACTAAGCAGATGCTTGCTAGTCTGTGAATTCTTTTATAATGCAAAAATGGCTTTTATCTCTCACTGTCTGTTTTTGAGTGCTCATCACTGTGCTGCCTGGGTGCTTTGATAAATGGCAATAAATATATCGAGCATATGTTTAGTTCATTAAAAAAATCCATCTACTTCATCTAATTTGGAGACAAAAGATAACTCATGGAAAAATACAACATTTATAAATGTCTGCTATGCAAATCTGGACTGCAACTAGCTTTTTGACCAAAATCCCAAAAAAGAAAGGGGAAAAAAACAGGACAAAGTAATTAAAAAAAGACAATAGAGCTCAGATTGCGTGATGAAGACAGGCTGAAAGAGTTGGGGTTTTTCAGCCTGGAGAAGAGAAGGCTCCAGGGAGACCTCACAGCAGTCTTCAAGTACCAGGAGAGATGGGGAGGGACTCTTCATCAGGGAGTGGAGGGATGAGGGACAACGGTTTTAAATTGAAAGAGGGGAGATTTAGATAACATATTAGAAAGAAATTCTTTCCTGTGAGGGTGGTGAGACACTGGCACAGGTTGCCCAGAGAAGCTGTGGCTGCCCCATCCCTGGAGGGGTTCAAGGCCAGGCTGGATGGGGCTTGGAGCAACCTGGTCTGGTGGGAGGTGTCCCTGCCCAGGGCAGGGGGTTGGAACTGGATGATCTTTAAGGTCCCTTCCAACCCAAACCGCTCTATGATTCTATTATCTGCGCTGTGAAGAGTGTGCCATTTTCCTACCAGTGCCTCATAGACACTCCTTTATCACTGCAGAACGTAACACGTCACGGACTCAAAATATGGGTGAATTTGTTCCAGAAATAACCTTATGAGGTGGAGGGGAAAGAGCAAAACCCTCTCTGCTTTTTGTCCAAAAGAGACTGATTTGGTCTGTAGGTTACAAACAGACACATCACCAGCACTGCCTTCCCCTTGGCCAGCAGGACAGGCAGACATCAATTTTTCAATTTTTGCATTGAAATTATAGTGGAATGGAAGTCATGGTGTTTCTGCCCCAGGTGCCCAGGCACCCCCAGGCCATAGCATCCACTGAGGGCATCTTTGAAGCCTCCCTCCTGCTTCAGAGCAGGCAACGGCTGACAGCCTGGTCCAGATCACAGACCAGATTTCGAGATAAATAATGTAAACATGTTAAAACTGTTTATATAAGCAGAAGGGCTCAGGGTTTTTTCTTTAAAAAAGGCACACTGAGGATAAGAAAGTTTGCCTTTAAAATGAAGTGAAGGATTTGGACTCCAAGCAGCAGATGTTGAAGGCTGCATATGAAACAAATCACAACCTCGTGTCCCAACCCAGACTATGAACCACAATAGATGCTTTGCAGATTCCAACAATCTCTTGATTCTCTGACCCTTGCATTTTCTATACATTGTCAATTTTAACTGAACGTTGTATTTTTAAAGGCATAGAATTGTCTTGAAAGTACTTATCTTCATTTTGAAATACCTGTACCTCCTGGACCTGGCCTTCACTTGCTACACAAACGCATCTGTGTGAGTTTAAGTTGCCTCCCCGTGCCCTTATCATACATTTCAACCTGCTGGAGCTGAGACGGTGCCTGTTCTTTCCCACTTGCTGTTTGAGAACATTCGTGCTCTTAGTCAAGAAAGAGGCCAGAAAACAAGCACGGGCCTCAAAGAGTTCCCAGATTAGCCTGGCAAACACACCTCAGTTTGTGTAGCCCTCAAGGAAGTAGACGTCGTTATCACCAGCCTCACATCAGGCCAACTCAAATGGAACCAGGAACCCATTTACAGCCAGATCAACAGGAAAGCAGCTTTCAACAGGCGGCCAAGCCCGGACACGTGCCCCTGCCTTGAGGGACATTAAATGTGGGTTTGAAACACCCAAGTGAAAGCTCAAGGTAGCATTTTCTCTTCAGGGCTGCACCCCTGGTTCTGAACCTATGTCAACGAAAGCAGAACCCGGCCCCGAGATGGTCTGCGAGGGAGGGAATAATGCTGCAACCACACAGTCGAGCTCGCTGCCCTGGCAATGAATGCTTATCTCACGCTGCTCTCCCAGCGAGTAATGTTTAAAACAAATAAATACTGCAGGGGAGTTGCTGTTAGAGCAATTGTTGAGTTGTATTCTTGCGGCAAGCTCTTTATCATGATAGTGCAGCGGGAGTACAGAGTGTTTGCAAGGCACGTGGGAGCCAGGGCACGGAAAGCACATAGAGTCTGTTAATAAATAACGGGCTCTGCGCGTAGGGGTTTTGCAGCGTGGCTGGAAAAATCAATCCCTTCAAAATGCAATAATATACAAGTGCTACTAAAACAAAACAAAACAAACCAAAACGGAGATATTTCATTGCTGGTCCCCGGGAAGGGCAGACGTTCTCCTCTGGAGAGAGTGGGAACTGTGCAAGCGTGATGGCCGCTACGGCAGCACCTCACTTGTGCAGAGATACATCTTTGGGCTCTTCCACTTGTACTATTCTGCACAGGCAGTGGCAATGATGCTACACTTTGCTCCTGAACTATGACACCTTGAATGTCTTTCCTGTATCTGAAAACTATTATATAGTCAGGGGAACTCAGGCATGTTGGCATTTCATGGATTGGATGGTGTCATACCATACAGAGGTCTAGAGCTTATCATTATCTTGGGTTTATGAGTTAGCAGCAGCAAATGCCTCCATCTTAAACTTTCCAACATAAGAACACAGTAGACTAGGAAAAGGAAAGACAGCCAGGGACCCCATAATTTTGCTGTACAAAGCTCACAGCAGTTCTTAACTTCACTGAAGAGGAGCAGTTGATGTCACTGAATTGAGGGGACATTAGGCCATTGACCTTAATGGGCAGGATCTCTTCCTAAAAAGCGTAGCCCAGCCCCACCAGGACGATCTGGGACAATACCAGCAAGTATTAGCAGAAAACACTGCTTTGCCCAACTTGGCAACTGCCTGATGCCAAGCTGGGCATGTCATCCGGGCACTTAACCCATTTGTAAATAAATCATTACGAAGAGTTAGAAAAAATGAAACACTTACTTGGTCCAAGACCTATGGAAAATGCAGCGACATAAACAAGCAGGCTGGCCAGCGAGAGCCATTTCAGGACTACAGGAACCTCCTCACTTTCCATGTGAGACCCTGTCGTGCTTTTGCCTCCTGCCAGGGCGGTCCTGTTCAGTTCTCCTGTCCTGGCAACGCCTGGGCTTCTCTGTGTGTCAAATGACAATCTCTCTGGTGAAGCCATGCTAGCAAAGAGGTCCTTGAGACTCCCATTGGTGACACCAGTGACATTTCCTGGTCTCTGGAGGAAGGAATCCTCTGGAGATTGGCTTCTACAGACGTTGGTGAAGTTCACATGTATGTTACGGTTCACTAAGCCCATAGTGACCAACGATACTGCCATAACAGAAGAGCCAATACACAGAAAAGTTTTGCTTCCAACTTGATCCACAAAAACTGTGGCTGGGACTGTGCTGACCACTTTAACCACTCCCACCCCGGTAGAAGCCAAGCTGGCAGCTTCGTTGCTCTGGAACCCAACTGACTTCAAAACAGTCGATGCGTAAAATAAAATGTTGGGTTGCCCAGTTGTTTGCACGAAAAAGACCAGAGTGAGTCCCACCAACATTCGGGCCCTCATGTTGTTTTTGGAACGGAACAGGTCCAAGAAACTATACTGATGTTCATCCTTCAGGGAAGACTTGATCACAGTAAGTTCTTTAGTAGCATCTGATGTTTCCCGTAGCCTCTCCAGTACTTTTCTTGCAGCTTCGTCGTTATTTTTCATGACGAGAAACCGAGGGCTTGGGGGAAGGAAATACATGGCAATAGCCTGCAAAGCACCTAACGGAATCACAAGGCCAAACATGTACTTCCAGCCATGAGATACGCTGGCAAACGCATAATTTGAAATGTAGGCAAAGAGAATGCCTATCACAATCATGAGTTCATTTAATGATACGAGGAGACCTCTTCTGTGCTGCGGGGCGATCTCAGCAATATACACACAGGTTGCAATTGATGATAACGATATAGAAATGCCTATGGCAATACGTCCCACAATAAGTATCCCATACGATTCATAGGGCAGTAAAATCAGACTCCCCAACACAAGCAAAGACGATGCAATTATGATAGCAAGTCTCCTTCCAAATCGGTCTATCAGGAATCCACCAGTAAGGGATGCAAATAAGGCCCCAAAAAGCAGGGAACTTACAACGATTTCCTGCTCTTTGCAGGACAGCGCTAACACGCTGCTCATCTGAAGAAGAGCTCCAGAGATAAGGCCCAACTCATAACCCATCTGAAGTCCACTTACGGCAGCAATGGCAGAAGATAGAAAAGTAAATGTTCCACAGCCTGAAATAAGAGAAAAAAATCACACAAACTTGAAAGTGTGGCTTCTGCAACATTCTGGCAACTAATAATAACTTTGTTTGATAAACCAGTGCAAAAAAATCTTTTTATAACTTCTAGGCAAAGCAGTCAGGTGCACACAAACCCAGCAGCAGTGGTGACACAGAAGGCTATTTTTGAAATGGAGAAAAAAAAAATTAATTCATATGAAGCCCTCTTTAATTTTAATGCTTTTGGGTTCCTTATCTTCCTGATCAGAAGTCAACAAGGTTTTGGTCAGTCCCTAAAGAATCAAACCTTCTGCCTCAGAATATCATTGCGAAAGGCAACACTGCCAATAGAACCTTTTGGTAAGAAAGCAATTTTTGCCTGGAGATGTTTCTACTGTTTTTCCTGTACTGAACTGGGGAAGTCTTGTCCACACAACCAGTGTACCATGGGCAAGGAAAGCAGTAATTTCCCAGCCAAAATGCTTCAACCTTTACTTGAAAACAAGCGAAGTTTTCCCTCTCCGCTCAGTAATTCCTTTGCTTCACCTGAGGATGCCATGAAGGCTGCTGGTACCAGTGGTTTTATTTTGCCAAATAAAAACTTATCCACTGAGCTCCAGGCTGATCCAGAGAGCTGAGATATACTAGAGAAACCAGTCTTTGAGGTACAAATTTGTGAACTTTTTGGGTTTTGCTCATCACTCATCTCAGATTCTTTGGAACATCAGGATCAAATATTTTGCATAGTTTATGACAGCCACAATGTCAGGAATAAAAAACAGATGGTGAAAACATAAACCAAATTATATGCCTTTGAACGTCCACCCTAAAACAAATTCATTTTATACATCTGTGATTCATTGTTTATTGTTACAAGATGGATTTAGCTGATTGTATTCTACTAACTGTGAAGCCTTTTGCACCCTAAACCTTGAGGAATATCCCAGTTTGTTATTGTTGGTCTTGTTCTTTCTCCCAGTGTGATTTTTCTCTCATCATGATGTTGGCTGCGACACAACTAGGAAAAGAGTAAATTGACTTCTGATTTTCCGGTTAGTTGGAGAGATAGGACGTGTCTGAGGAGAGGTAGCTTTTGCAGCACAACAGAGTCCATATTTCATTTAATTCTCCTGGAACAAGCACTTTCCAGCTTGGCTGGAAAGTGGTATATGGTCTAATTGAAAATGATACATAGACTTCGTTTATTTTTAGCTTATTTTTCTAAGGCATTAAGGCTCTTTGATCACGCTGACTGCCCGGAGTTCCGTGCCAGTAACATTTGAGCACGTTGGCGAGGATCAGTCCCATTTGACAGAGGATATTACATTTCTAAAGCAAATTGTGAAAAGAGAGGAGGAGGGCAGCCCTTGCAGGACTCCTGCACTACTAAAATAAACAGTGCCGGAGCACAGGCCCGGACCTTGGCACGTGGCCCCGTATCTGACTCCATTGCTGGCATGGCCCTTGGCACGGTTGTGTCCCGTGCCACCTTGGGCTCTCCTAGCAATTCCTGGCATGAGCCCACCATCATGCCCTCCAGCCACTCCATGGGAGGTTGGTTATCTTGTAGGATAGCAGAATATATATATTCACATACATAGAGATATATATATATATAAAATACATAGACTCATAGAATGGTTCAGGTTGGAAGGCACCTTAAAGACCACCAAGCTCCTGAGAGGAGGCTAAGGGGAGACCTTAACTCTCTACAACTCCCTGAAAGGAGGTTGTAGAGAACTGAGGGTCGGTCTCTTCTTCCAAGGAACAGGCGATGGGACAAGAGGAAACAGCCTCAAGTTGCACCAGGGGAAGTTCAGATTGGATATTAGGAAAAGATTTTACACAGAAAGGGTTATTAAGCCTTGGAATGGGCTGCCCAGGGAAGTGGTTGAGGCACTATCCCTGGAGGTATTTAAAAGACGGGTTGACACAGTGCTTGGTGACATGGTTTAGTGATGGCTTTTTATCAGAGTTAGGTTGATGGTTGGACTCAATGATCTTAAAGATCCCTGCCAACTTAGACAGTTCTATGATTCTCTGATTCCAGCCCCCTGCCATGGGCAGGGATACCTCCCACTAGACCAGGTTGCTCATGAGCTGTTCCTCCAGGGTCAGGGGAGCTGTGTAAGCCCATTAAATCTGTTAAGATAAGTATCACATATTATTAATCCTATCTGGCTGAGGGTTGGTTCCCTTTGAGCTAAGCAGAAGCCAAGCAGCCCCCAGCTATTGAGCCCACACAACATGCACCAGCCCACTCAGCCTCTGGGCCTGGGTGGCTGGAAAACCAGAGACGGACAAAAGGTGGGCGAAAAATACATGGTTTTTTTATGATGGGCCATAAGGGCATGGGGGGAATGGGAGTATTGTGAGAAGTCTTTCAGAAGGTAGGGATAGATGGTGGATTTATTGTAGTGGGACAGCTTGAAGAAAATGTCAGAAACAAATTTGCAAAATGCTCCAGTAATGGAGCAATCTTTTTCTTTTTTTTTTTTATATTGTTGTTGTCGGTGTCTCTATTATGTCTAAAGCTTTTTCTTCCTTTATGTCTGTAGTACCCAAGATCCCTGTGCTTATTTTGAACAGAAGTTAGTGCATGGATGAGGCCAAGTCCTGCTGTATTTCTTTCTCCCACTGAACAGCACTTCAATGGAAGACTCCAGTTAAACTGCTTTGTGCTCCATCCTCCAATGCATACGTGCTACATTCCTTTTATCATTACAAAAACCTAATTTGTCCCTCCTCTTTATACTTTTGACTTGACTGATCGCTGTATATTACTAGATGTGGAAAATATACCTTTCCAAGGAATCCCAGCTAGAAATCAGGGCTGGTAACAACACAGTGTTATGCTCAATGAATGACCTCGGGTATCAGAAGCTACACTGCTAATCTGAGCACAGTGCTCTGCCCAAACCACTGGCCAGTGCTGATATTTGAGATTTCTTGGACATCTTTGTATTTTACATCATTTAACCATGTAAATTTAACCTAAGATTTTGCTTTAATTTGTATGTTATGAGGTGAAAAGAGACCATTGTAGTCATCCAGTCTGGCACTCCTGAACAACACAACTTAAACTTTCAGACACATATAAATGACTTTTTCCTTTTTTTTGTGTGTGTGTGTGAACTAGGACATTTAAAATATTGAGCTTTGATTTTAAAATTGCTAGTGGTTAAAAGCCAACGATGTTAATTCATAAGTTGTCCCAATGGTTAATTACTTTCACTGTAAACTATCTGTAAATTATTTCTGAATTTCTGCAACTTCAGCTTCCAATCATCAGGTCCCATTCTCCATTTGCCTGCACTCAGCCATGTTCATTAAGTACGAAATTATACCCTGTCATCGAGTCATCCCAGAGACCTTTCCTGGATAAGCTACTTTGCTCATGAGGCTTTACAAGTTTACCAGTCCCTTAAGTATTCAAAGCCCTGTTCTCTGAACTGTATCCAGATTATCAACTTCTTCAATAAACTGTGAGCCGGACCCAGTGCTCCTCCAGTGGTTGCAAGATGCCAGGTAGAAACCTGACATAATTGTCCTGCTCCTGGTGGACATTTCTCCCTCTGCTTGCCTAAGGATTGTCACAGGAGCTCATCTCCTGCTGGTTACCCTCTGGGACGACCAATTTCTTTTTTGACTGGGTTCTCTCCAAGGCACTGCCTTTCTTTGAAACGTGACCTGCCTTCTTGCATCCTAGCTAGGAATGCAGCTCACCTTACCTTTGCCTGGATTAAAGCCCATAGGATGCGTTCAACTCACCTAACTGTGAGAGATCTACAGCATCTCTAGTTTTCTTCTGTGACCACTTGCAAAAAATAGGCACTTCTGGATGTCTGAACTAGGTCAGATGCCTATTTCTCTCCACTGCCTATAAAGGGAATCCAGGTGGCTTGCTCAGATGCAGATGTCTAAAGTCAGCAGAGAGGAACCCCAGGCAGCACTTTCACTTGCAGTCAGCAGGCCAGGCCATCCGAATTGCATCCAGCCAGTGACACACACCATTTACTAATCACCCCTCACCTTTGTCACCCACAAACAACCTGTTATTATCTTCTTCCAGGCAATTGAGAAAAAAATGTTAAGTAACAGAGGGACCGCAACTGAGTTTAAAGCTCTCCAGCAGAAGCCCAGCCGCGTGGGCAGTGTCTCCTATGGGTACTTTGAGGTCTGTGTCCTGCAGAGTTTTTAATTCCTTGAATGTGTGACTGTCAGCTTGACCAATGTCTTCATGTTTCTCTGGTTTGTTTTTACTGGGCCAGCTGGTATCCTTGTGCATATACGACACACACCCCCCAGGCGTAGAGAAATAGTGGGGGGCTGTAGCTAAAGCAGACCCCGAATGAAAAGCAGGTTCTGGTGTGATGCAGTGGGAGACACACCATCTTTCTGCATTAGCAGCAGCAAGCTCAGCAGTTAGCTTGGTGTCTCCTGTCCCTCACGGGCATTATTCTGCTGAGAAACATCCTTATGTCACCATGAGGTTTTGTTGTAACTGGCGTACCTAAGATTTGCCTGCTCAGAGCTGCCCGCTGAGTTAAACCCCAAAATCTCTGCTCGGTTTTCCTTCATGTTCTTCCTCCAGACAAAATTCCCTCTGACTTCAGCATATGTTTTGCTTTAACATTTGCAGATAAAGCAGTAGTTGTACTCACAATCCTTTTAAGTGTCACTTTTAATGATGTTGCTGGCAGTTCTTAGGCATTCCTTTTTTTTTTCTTTTAAAAAATAAAAAGAAGCTTCTTAAAATGTATATTCCTCTTATTTTTATGAGTTGCCTGCAAAATACATGGCAGTGTGCAGCCCAGGGGAATAAAATATTTTAATGATGGCTTCCAGAGAAATTTCTTCTTCTGCCTGCAACAAAGACCATGGCTAAGGAGCGTGTGGCTGGTATGTGACAAGTGATTGGAAAGTCTATTCTCTGGTTTCCTCGTGTAAACAAAATGGTTTCTCACAACTGTTACTCAGGTCAAAAGCAGCACCACTTGGCAAACAAACTTATATTTAAGAACATTTGCTGGAACTGTTTATGCCTGGTTCCTGAAAAGGAGACCGAGCGCAGTTGTAGTATAGCCCAGCGTGCTGCTGATGAGGCTGGATGGGGCCAAGGAGTAAGGGTGTGCCCCTTTAACTTATTTTTCAAGCACACATTTGGGAAAAATACAGCCCTTCCAAAGGCAAAACATTTGGTCTGTGCATGTATTTTGTTGGCATTGGGGATAAACGATCTGTGCCAGGGAAGATCTGCAAGCAGTCCGAGCTGGGAAACACCGCTCTTCCCCAGTTCCATGTGGAGCAGAGCTCTGGGAAAGGTGCCTGGGAGTCCTTTCCAGCTCACCTTCGGCATCACCACCCTCCACATTAGTCCAGACACTGAGATTTTTATGATGTAGCTTTTCTTTCCATTTTTCCCAAGAGAACCTGCAGTGTGCCTACAGAAGACTAGTGGGATGGGGGGAAATCATTTCTTTATGTGACATCTATACATCTATTTTGACAGGAGGGGGCTCAACAGTCTCTTCTGACCTGGTGCTTTCTTCTGTTGCCTTTGATTTAATCTGAGGTGAGAAATGTCTCAATTTGGGAGGGAAGAAGAGTATTTTACTGGAAGGTCAAATATATGTTCTTTAGATCCTCGGGGATGCTTTGATCTATTTAGGCATTTGGAAGGTGAAGTCAAACTCTGCCAACCCTTGGTTAATAAACACGATGAGTTGAGCGCATTGCATAGGTATGAATCCACGGTGCTGAATCCCACTTTTTCAATGGAAAAATGCATCTATTTTTACCCATGATAAATCTTAAAACTTCAGCACCTGGGTCTGAAAATTTTAAGCTATCTTCAACAACATATTCCTTCTCCATCTGAGTGCTGGCTGACATAGGAAAAGTTTGCCTTTATGAGGAAATAGTGTTTAAAATTCCCCAAATTGTCTTTAGAGGAGCATTTTGCTAAAGTGTATAGCGTGTGCATCACATGGTTTTGTAGGATAAATATTTAATGGCATGTGTTGGGAAATTCTGCGTAATTAAGTCATGATTGTGCTTCTCGTAAAAGGTGATTATCCTATTTTTATGCCATCATGATCTTTGCTGCACTGTCACAGTCATCTCCTCCGTCTCATCCAGTTGTCTGGTGTAAAGAGATATACGTTACCCTGTTGATCTGTTCTAATGCCTGAGGCTTCTTTACATCCAATAGCTACTCAAGATGTACGTTTCTCCTGTTGGCAAGGATACATCTGATTTAACTGTCCATCTAGAAGTCTGGCATGGGATCTAAAACAGTTACCCAACAAGACCCTATGGGATGAAGCAAATGGTGGCTTTGGGACAAAGTTATGTTGCAAGCAGAGCTGGAAAATCTCAGAAAATATTAAATTTACCCAAAAATAGTGTCAGGGCCATGTGGGGTCCTGACCATTTGACAAAGGTGACTCCTTCCACCCAAGTGTGAAAGGCAAAACCAAAACCAAATGTTTTATAAATTGAACTAAAAAAGAAGGCAGAAGGAAGCTAATGTATCACACGTTTTCACAGGTCTAAATCCCTGGCCACAGTGGGAAGTGTCATATACTTCGTACGGCGTAAGCCCGATGAGTGTATTGTGTGAGTAATATTCCAACTGCATGAACAAAAGCCCGCTGGCACTGATGGGAAGACAGGGAACAGAACGGATCCTGGGCCAACCCACACCGGCCATCTCTCCATCTCTCTTAGTGCTCTGCCGTGTATTTTCATCATGTCAACAGGCAGCCTGGCCCTTCGTTACATTAAATGAGGTTTGGGTGTTGCTTTCTTGTGCTCCAGTAAGGATTGACAAGTTCTTTTAATTCCCAGCTAGGTAATTATAAATTCCTCAAGTCACTGCTTTAATTTCTGAGGGTAGGGCCAAGTGTGTAATTGGCCCGTACCCTTCTAACCGTAGCCCTTGTGCTGCGGTAACTTTGCTGTGTCTGTTTTTTTGTTACTGCTGGGCTTTCTGTTGATAACGGCATCCTACAACCATCTGCATTGCTCCTCCCCTACCCTTAAGGTAACATCAAATGTGTCTGCACACCAACTGGCTTTCTGTTCTTGATTAACCTTGGCTTCCTGGAGAAGAGAAGGCTCCGGGGAGACCTTATAGCAGCCTACCAAATACTTGAAGGGAGCCTACGGGAGAGCCAGAGAGGGACTCTTTGTCAGGAAGTGTAGTGACAGGACAAGGGGTAACGGTTTTAAATTGGAAGAGGGGAGATTTAGAT
This sequence comes from Arenaria interpres, assembly GCA_013399435.1. NCBI lineage: Eukaryota > Metazoa > Chordata > Aves > Charadriiformes > Scolopacidae > Arenaria > Arenaria interpres. The sequence continues at coordinate 28,153 of VXAK01005536.1, read as the reverse complement.
GAGATATTAGGAAGAAATTCTTTCCTGTGAGGGTGGTGAGACACTGGAAGAGGTTGCCCAGAGAAGCTGTGGCTGCCCCATCCCTGGAGGGGTTCAAGACCAGGCTGGATGGGGCTTGGAGCAACCTGGTCTAGTGGGAGGTGTCCCTGCCCAGGGCAGGGGGCTTGGAACTAGATAACCTTCGAGTTCCCTTCCAACTCTAACCATTCTATGATTCTATGATTCCTCCTCTTTCAGGTATCAGTAGATGCTGCTGGACTGATCACTGCTATGCTCCAACAAAGCATTTGTGCCTGAGGTATCTGAATGTTCACGGGTTAGTCAGCCCATTCATTTTTAAGTGAACAAAACCTGCTCGGTACGTAGTCATTTCTGGCTTACAGTCGTGCTTTCCTGTTGGGGTAAAAGCTACCTTGTGGGTGAGAAACGTCACCGGGGTGGGTCATTCTCTCCTTGGTCAGTGAAAGAGGCTCAAGAGGCAAAACCACGCTGCAACTCAGAAAAACTGCCTGGGTGGGACAGCAAAGCCGAGGCGCTGTGAAATTCAAGCTGCAGCCCTCAAATATCTTTGCAGAAGAAATGACACAGTTGGTTTTTCAGGGTGTCAGCACAGAAACCCTGTTTCCTCATGAAATGCTAAGGAAGAAAAGACAGGAGGGAGTCCCCGTCCACCCCCAACCTCCTACTTTCCCCCTGCTCGAGCAGGTGCAGGGCTGGCTGAATTGCTGAAAAACTCCCTGAATTTTTCAGTGACAAGGGCTGAATCGCTCCCCAGCACGCAAGGACGGGAGCGCCGCCGTTATCCTAGACGGCAGCGGCTTCTCCGATTTTCCAGGTGACCGATCTTCGTAAAGGGAAGGGGATTTGCAGGGCACGGCAGGCAGCAGCACACGCACCCACAGCAGGTCCCCGAGGCCTTTTGGGGAAAAATCTCGGGTAAGCCTCCATCCAAAATTCACGCCGACGCTCCCCTTCCTCTCCCACGTTTTCCCCCTCTCGTCCTCTTAGAAGGGGGAGGCAGAGCACCCCGAGAGCCCCTTGCCTTTGCTGGGGGCTGTTTTCTTTCCCCCTCCCCAGCCCCCCAGAGAGGGCTCCTCCGGCAGCTGCTGGCCAACAGCTGGAAATTCCGCTCCTGGAATTCCGTTCCCACCGCTCTTTACCTGCTGCAGCCGGGAGCTGGCGGAGGTGTCGGCGGCTGCCCCGGCTGCTCTCCTCATCCTCCCCTGCTCTCATCGCCTGGCTGGGCTGGCCCAGGTCCTCCGTGCTCTGCCCAGGTACCATCGCCACCTTCTTTCCNGAGGGGGGAGGTGGGGGGCACAGAGGTTCTTTCAGAGGGCAGCGGTCCTTCCCCGGCCGGCGTGGGAAGCCCGGGTTGTTTCCCTCATGGCAACAAGTTGCCGAGACCAAAGGCAAACCACAAAAAAAGTGGTTCGTGAACAACTTTGCTGCTATTTCAGAAGGCTTTGCCCTTTGCGGTGACACAGGCGGTTGCTATTCTGGGGAGCCTATTGCAGGCGAGGGGAGGGCCGTCTGTCGGAAGTATTGCCCTTGCCTTTTAACAAATAGTTGGGAGACACCAGACGTCCAGGCGCAGCTCCATGCACATTCCTTCCCCGTTGGCTTAAAGGGTCTCTCTCTTTCCCGGCCCCCTCTCTTCTCCTTGGTGTTTTTTTTTTAACGGAGAAGGGGCAGGGAAGGGGAGGGTCTGGAGCGTTGGTTGTGTCAGCTGAAGGGAGGGCGCCCAGCACCGCTCGTAAATTGTGGGCAAGTCGTGGGGAGGAACAGCAGAGAAGAAAGAAAAAAAGCCATGGCAGCCCTTTGGAACAGTAGGAGTCAGGATTTTTCATGGCATAGACGCAGGTGCTGATTTACAAGCCAATGAAAGGGAAGCCACCCCCTCTCTCCCGTGACAATTACTCGTGGGAAAATTGAGACTGTTGCAGATACACTGAGTCAAAAGCTTGATTTTGGGAGCTGCTAGGAGTCACTCCATCCCTACGAGCTCTGGTGGAAGCGATGGTCAGAGGCTGAACCACATCGGGGCTACCTACAGGGGCTACCTGCCCTATCCTGGTCCTGGTCCTGGTGCAGGATCCTCCGGGTGCTCTCAGCAAACAGAGTGGCCTCAGTGAGGCAAGTTGTCCAAGCTGTGCCCGGTGGGAATGGCTGTTGTATAATTTGGCAGTGCTGCAGGCTTCTTGTTTGTGCTCTTTGTCTCTTTCATTACTTGGATGGTTGTTGTTTTTTTTTAATACACTAACGCCTCCAAATAGCGTGAGAAGGGAGGCAGAGGTGAAAAGTTGGTAGCTTTCACAGTATTTCCAGGAAGGAGGATTCCTAAACAGTTTTTCCTTGAGTAGAGGAGGCATGATACACCCTTGATCGGTGTTTGATTAACAGGAAAATTTGACAAAAGGCACTGTCACTGCCCCAATCGGACAGCTGTGTCCCTGTCAGCTTCAGAAGGTGGAACGCCAGGGATGCCAACAGGGGCACTGGTTCCAGCGGGGAGATTGGTGTTGGCAGTACCTTTGGTGGGGAGTTAAATGAGTCAGCCTTGCTCTGCTCTCAGGGGTAACATATTTTCCCTGTAAAATGTCCACCTGTCAGGCCAGGGAATTGATGAGGGGTTCTCTGGGCTCTTGGCGAGGTCTGGGAGAAAGGGGAGACGTTTTAAAGGGGGAACGCCCAGGGGAAAGTGAGGTATCCTGAACAGCCTGGACAGATGATGGCCTTCCCCCATTTCATGCTCTCTTTGCACCAGGGTTATTCAGATAGTCTCAATTTTTAAGTTTGTGCATATGGAGTTAGAGAAGGTTTCACAGAAAAATCTCAGGTAATCAGGTATGCAAGAACTGACTACTTAATTGGAGAATAAGTCTTGTGAGGAGCGGCTGAGGGAGTTGGGGGTGTTCAGCCTGGAGAAAAGGAGGCTGAGGGGAGACCTTCGTGTTCTCTCCAACTCCCTGAAAGGAGGGTGTAGCCAGGGGGGGTCGGTCTCTTCTCCCAAGAAGCAGATGATAGGACAAGAGGAAATGGCCTCAAGTTGTGCAAGGGGCGGTTCAGATTGGATATTAGGAAGAATTTTTACACTGAAAAGGTTATGCAGCCTTGGAATGGGCTGCCCAGGGAAGGGGTTGAGGCACCATCCCTGGGGATATTTAAAAGACGGGTTGACGTAGAGCTTAGTGACATGGTTTAGTGATGGTTTTTTATCAGAGTTGGGTTGATGGTTGGACTTGATGATCTTAAAGATCCCTTCCAGCAGGAAGGATCCACTACTTGCATTTGTGAAGAACTTTCACAGCCTGTCTTTTTCCCCACATTATCCCAGTTCCATACAAAACTGCTTCTGAAAATCTCTATGAAGACAACCTTGGCAGGCACCTCCACTCCTGTAACACTTGTAGAGTGTCCTTCTTCAGCTTCCAACTGAATTGGACTCATCACAGAATCCCAAAATGATATGAGGTTGGAAGGGATCTCTGGAGAATGTGTCCAGGCGGGTTTGGAATGTCTCCAGAGAAGGAGACTGCACCACCTCCCTGGGCAGCCTCTTCCAGGGCTCTGCCACCCTCACAGGAAAGAAGTTCCTCCTGATATTTAGATGGAACTTCTTATGTTCAAGTTTCTGCCCTTCTTGTCCTGTCACCGGGCACCACTGAAAAAAGACTGGCCCCATCAGCTATAGGATATTACTAATTTTGACAGAAGTGAGAGGCGTAATGCAACTGCAGCTTTTACTGTTCAAAACCTTCCCTCTAAATGTAGTCTTTCAACTAAATATACTGATTTTGTGTAGCTGCTGGCACCTATATGCTTTGGGAGGACATAAAGGCTTGTCAGGAACTGCACCTTCCCCTGAACATGGAGCACACTATCCCCAGGAGTAAGTAATGAAAAGATAAGGCTGCTTTTCATCGAGTTCCCAAATCAAGTGATGAATGCTAAGTGAATGCACCAGTGAATTTAATTCTTTTTTTTCATAGGAAAAAAAGAAAAAAGGTAACTTAGACAAACAGTGGGATTTCTTTTCACAGTGTTTAAACCTGGAGTTCAGTGCTACCTACATTCCCCTCAGAAGCCAGAGCCTTAGACTTATTTTAAAGTGTTTACCTACTTGTTTACTCAGAAATCCAACTGGGCAATCTTCTCCTGAAAATAAAGGCCAAACAACCAATTTTTCCTTCCTAGTTCTGCCTTTATTTCGTGGTATCTGTGCCAGCTGCAATACAGTAATGGCTTAACTTAGTCCCCTGTGGTGACCTCAGGAGGTACCTGGCTTTCACAGATGGTAAAGCAGCCAGTACACAGCACAAACCATAATGGCCAGGCAAAAAATAAAGGAAGATGTTGTTATTCTGGGGACTTCGTTTGGGCTACCCAAAGTGCACTACACCCTTGCCATGCTGAGCTGTGGGTCTGCAGAGGTACCAGGGAGCTTCCTGGGCTTCAACCTGCTCCCTAAAAACTGAAAGAGGGGAAATTTCAATGAGATCTTAGGAAGAAATTCTTTCCTGTGAGGGTGGTGAGACACTGGAAGAGGTTGCCCAGAGAAGCTGTGGCTGCCCCATCCCTGGAGGGGTTCAAGGCCAGGCTGGATGGGGCTTGGAGCAACCTGGTCTGGTGGGAGGTGTCCCTGCCCATGGCCGGGGGTTGGAACTGGATGATCTTTAAGATCCCTTCCAACCTGAACCATTCTATGATTCTATGTTTCTAAATTACACCCCATGCCAAAAACTCTGTGTCAGGGTGATAAATATTTCTTTACACAAGGTCTTGGGGAAAAACTTCCCCAGAAGTAAAAATGTGAAATCTTGAGATGTGCTGCTCAGCACGGCACTGGTAGGAGAGATATTTTCCGATGTCATTGGTAGCCAGATGATAGTGAAAAGCCACATCTCAGCAGGCGCGAGAATCTCTTGTGGGTGAAAAGCTGAGGCACGGATGTTATGGGTGGCATTAAGTGGCATCCCAGAAAAGGAAGGAGCTCAAAAAAGGCCGGTTCCAGCCAATGAAAGCAAACAGAGGGAGGGAAAGCAAACAGCCGGCGCTGGCTCTGCAGCCGAGGCGGTCGCGAAGGGATCTGGTGAAACACAGCGACTGTGAAGCACTTGCTGGTGGCCACGGGGTCCTGGTCCCAGAGCCCCGTCTCTGTTTCCCGGCAGAAATAAACAGCAGACCAAGCAAAACTCCAGTACAACAGGCACGAACGGGCTAAGGAGGGGGAAAAGGGCATGTGCTTCGCTGCTTTTCAGTTCTCTGAAGAGGATGAGCCCCAGCTCCACATCTCTGCCGTCTGACGGTCACACGCCTCGGGAGAAGTAATGGAAAAGATAAAAAAGCCAAGAAAAGCAGGAGAGGGTCAGGAGAGGAGCCAGGGGGATGACTGTAACACCGTCATGAGATTCCCCGGCCAGCTTTGTCCAAGTGCAGTTGGCAGGGAATCATCTTCTCTGATATTTTTTTTTTCAATCCTTTGCTTTGAAAACCGACCAAACAGTTTATAATTAGATGCATGATTAGGCTGGAAAAAAGAGATAAGATAAGATATTCACATTAAATTGCTGAATAATCTGCCGGGAAAAATCTGTGAGGCCGGGGTGGGCATTTCTGTTGAATTCTCTGGTCGTGATTTGTATTTGTCTGTGTTTCCAGCGATCTCATAACTCAAATTTGGGACCGCGGAGAGACAGGGAAGCTGGCATTAAGCCAACAGGAATGAATCAGGAGCTGAAGAGCTTTCTGAATCACTTTTCTTAGGCCACTTTTATCAGAGTTGAAGTAAAAAAGGTCGTCTTATTTCCCTGTAGATTTTGTGACTCAGAAAGAAGATAGTGGAACTCTCCCAATTAATTGCTTCAGAAACATGGAAATAAAGCTTTGCAGCAAAACTATGGAGTGGATTTTCTTGACATACCAGCTGAATTTTTGTTGTCTGCGTCTGTGGCTGCTGAGCTTTGCTCTCAGAACTAATAGTTCACCGTTTGCAGAAGAGATCCATGAGATATCCAGCACAGGACAATGTGAGGGAGGCTGGGAGGATGAGACAAGGAAAAAGGCATGGAGAGAATAGAAAGAAACAGAGTAAAAACCCTGAGAAAAATGTACCATTTATTCCAGAAAAAAAGTACCGATCTAAAGCAGCACAAGTAGCTTTTCCCATTAGCGTTGACGCACTGACACCCACACACAAGGGTGAAAATGTGCCAAAATTCCAGTGGCAGAGCAATGCAAACTTGATGAAAGAGACGGAGCACGCTGCCTCAAGAAAGTGAAACTTTACATCCTCGAGGAACTGTGAATATAGAGAAGGTAGTTGGTATTACTGTTGTGCAGCAAATGCAACTTAGGAGTCAGCTTTGCAAAGATGCTTTTTATAAATGTAAGATAAATTCCACCAACGTGATATTTATGCCATTTGTGTAATTTTGTAAATGAGTAAACTCTAAATACATCGATAAATGGATAATACTAAGCAAATAAATAATATAGCCTGATGTAGCAGGTTCTCATGACAGAAATGAGAACATCAGCTTCTTCATTCTGAGCTCTGTGGTTTCTTGCTAAGTCATTCTCTTTGTGTTTTGTTCTCACTCTTTGAGAGGCACTGATTTATACTAATGTATTTTCACCTGGCTTCAAAGAAGTCTTTTAGAAAAGTTCTTGACCTCTTTTGATAGAACAAATAATAGATATGGTCCAGAGCTCATCACACTTCACAACTCCCTCTAGGGCCTGAAAAACATCTACTGACTCAACTGCACAGCTGTTAATTCCTGCTGCTTTTCTGTTAGAGTCTTCTTCAAAAGTACTCTTTTAAAAAACACATTGTGGCCAGAGTCAGCAACTTTTAAGAGCTGTGTTTTGAAAATCAAACTGAAGTTAAGAATGGAAGGCTGGAAAGTACAATACAAAAAGAATCAATCTCAGAAAATGCAATGAAGACTGAATTTTACTTCAGATTTTTACTTTCATGGCCATATAGCCTTTCCATCAAATAAAAGGAAAGATTTTCTTGCTTTTGGGCAACCTGAAGAGCCACTTGGAATATTTATTGAATAACATGTGTGTGGTTTGCCATTACATGCTGTTCTTCCCTGTTTGCTTCAGGTATTTCACATGTCTTTTTTAAACAAACCATAGAAACAGCAGACCCATACATTTGAAAGAAAAGTTGTCCATGTGAAGTAAAATCAGGAGGCAGTGATAAATGAAAGCTAGAAAGTTTTATAGAATCGTAGACAGGTTTAGGTTGGAAGGGACCTTAAAGATCATCCAGTTCCAATCCCCCTGCCATGGGCAGGGACACCTCCCACCAGACCAGGTTGCTCCAAGCCCCATCCAGTCTGGCCTTGAACCCCTCCAGGGATGGTGGATTTTGTTAAAATTCCTTTAATTTTATCCAGTTCATTGTCCTGTGGGAAATGGCAAACCAGTTTCTCTAATCAAACTGAATTTTTTATGGGTTTAGCTTCTTTCTGACATGGTTTTGATATAGCTTTCTGAAATCAGTGGGGGGAAAAACAGTATGAAACAGTAAGAGGTGAATCAGAGCTACACTTCAAACATCTTTATTAGTATCCAGGACAGTGCTGTGCATGACTGGAGTAATTTCAACCAGGTAATTCACTGGCAGGGGCTGAACTCAAGACTGAACTTGGAGGAAGCATCTTAGAAAGATGGTTGGGGGGGTGGGATGTGAGATCACGGCCCTGATTTCTCACTTTTCTTCCACCATAAGTGCACTGTCACCTCCGTGGTGCGGCGCCTGCTGGTGCACAGTCCCACGGCAAGGGCTGGAGCAGCCAGTGAGTAATGTCACCGATTGCCCAAAATCAGGCGATTTTTAGGAATTTCCAAACAAGGTGCCAAAAATGGAAGCCCTTTAGATCACTGTTCAGTGGGAAAAGGGGCTTTTGCTCTTTCCTCATGTGATGAATTGTTAAAAAAGTGTAAGCTGAAATTCCTTTTGCCTGTTCCAGTCAAGGAAAGGGATGTACATTGTTAAGAAAAATGTGAGCTGCTTAAATGTATTTTTTTTTGTTGCTGGGAAACATTTTCTCCCGCATGAAATATGTCAGTCACACAGGAAATGCAGTCATTTTCATGGTTTTAATTATTTCCACTGCGAAAGTGTTTTGTTTTCTCCTGAAAATCTTGTTGTTGCAAAAATAAACAACTAAATGTCATTAATGTTGTGCTTCGACTTCTTGCTGGGTTTTTGACCACAGCTGGCAGCCTGAAAGCAGTTTTACATGCATTCATTAATACCAAATGTCTGGGTAAGCTTTCCAAAGCCCATCAACATTTTCAGATCGTTGCAGGCAAGGAGGAAACAAAACCAGCCTCCAGTGCACAGATCATTTCGTGTTCATCCAGTGGAGGTAAAGAAGTAAGCAGTGTACAGTCTTGTGATGGGATGAAAGCTGGAAGTTGCAGAATCACAGAATCACACAGGGTTGGAAGGGACCTCTGGAGATCATCTAGTCCAATCCCCCTGCCAAAGCAGGTCCACCCAGAGTAGGTTGCACAGGAACACGTCCAGGTGGGTTTGGAATGTCTCCAGAGAAGGAGACTCCACCACCTCTCTGGGCAGCCTCTTCCAGGGCTCTGCCACCCTCACAGGAAAGAAGTTCCTCCTCATGTTTAGATGGAACTTCTTATGTTCAAGTTTGTGCCTGTTCCCTCTTGTCCTGTCCCTGGGCGCTACTGCAAAAAGACTGGCCCCATCCTCTTGACACCCACCCTTTAAGTATTTATAAGCATTGATCAGATCCCCCCTCAGCCTTCTCTTCTCCAGACTAGAAAGACCCAAGTCTCTCAGCCTTACCTCATAAGGGAGATGATCCAGGCCCCTCATCATCTTTGTAGCCCTCTGCTGTACCCTCTCCAGCAGTTCCCTGTCCTTCTTGAACTGGGGAGCCCAGAACTGGACCCAGTGCTCCAGATGGGGCCTCACTAGGGCAGAGTAGAGGGCGGGGATAACCTCTCTCGACATGCTGGTCACACTCCATGCACCCCAGGATGCCATTGGCCTTCTTGGCCACAAGGGCACATTGTCAGCTCACGATCATCCTATTATCCACCAGGCCTCCCTGGGTCAGTCACCAGTTCCCCAGAGCACCTCTCAACTGGATTGATTAGCAGGTAGCAAAGATGGTTCTTCAATGGACAGTACATGTTTGGAGGTGTCCAGGGGAAATTCAGTCCCTTTTACAGTCTCAAGCTGAGCGCTCAAAGTGGCTCAAGGTCAGTAGCCACCTCTGGCAGGTGCCCAGCAAGGATTTTGCAGAGCAGGTGGGAGGAGGAAGAGGAAGAGGAGAACAGGAGGAATACAGGAGGAGGTGCCTTGCTGTGGGCAGGCAACAGGGCTGCAACTGCCTCCACCTCTCTTTCCTCCAACAGAAAAGCAAGTTTCCTCTTCCCCAGCTGGCTGTGGGTACGTTGCCAGAAGCTGTTGGTGCCCCAGTCTCTGTACTCGCCAAAATCCGGTCTTTCAAAATCTAGGTAGGGGAAATAATACGCTGGCAGTACTCGGATGGGGAGGTGCCAGCAAGGTTTCCTTCCCCCACTGCACCAGCCCCACGGGGCAGGTATGGGAAAGGCTGGGAAGGAAACTGTTTGCTACTCAATTATTTTATTTTTTTA
>VXAK01005536.1:286-18424 GCA_013399435.1 Arenaria interpres | reverse complement strand
GGAAGGGAAGGGAAGGGAAGGGAAGGGAAGGGAAAGGAAGGGAAGGGAAGGGAAAAAGGGGAGATATTCCCCTGGTCACTATGAAGAAGGAGCAAAGGCCATTTGGCCACCAGCTCTCTGGCCCCTTGCACTGACTGACGTAGCTCCAAAGACAGATTGTGCCTGTGTGGGTAGTGTCTGGTTTGTTATCCAGCATGGATCAACTGGGTGTGCCTGTGGGACCCCAGGGACCTTCCCAGGGAGAAAACCCTTGGTGGGACCATGGCCTCTGAGTGGGTTCCTGCCACACACCCTCCAAAAGCACTTGGCTCTGGCTGCAGCTCGCGGAAGTTCAGGAGCTGGTGTTTGCTCTTCAATCGTTTGCAGTTTTATTTGCTTTTTTAAAAGCCCAAGGTACATATCACCTCTGGCAAAGCCCATTTAGTGATCTCCAGGGTGGAAGCAAACCCTCTCCTGTAACTTTCTGTGTAGTTTACCAGCATGGTTTTTAGGAAGGACTTCCCCCAGCCTGGGGACTGATGCCTCCTCCCTCCCCGCTGCTGGCACAGGAGGACACAGCCTTGCCAGGAGGCAGCTGCCACCCGTCACCAAGATCCCTGCCGTCCCAGAGCGGCTGCTTGGCTGAGATACTTCTGTGAAACGAGAGACACTAGCCTCGGGACTTGGACCTCTCCGAGGATTACAAAAGTCCTACGGCACTCGTTTGGCTTCTCGATGGCTTTGGGGGCTGCCAGCCTATGAGCAACTCCATTCAGCAGACACCCTTCTCCCTCCCTCCCCTCTCATTGAGATTCAGGCTTCGTGCTGCTCAGTTTGGCTTAAACCTCTCTGCTTCCGACTAATCGCTGCAGCATGACTTGTTTTAATTCACACTGATGAAACAGGCATTGGCAAGGGCCAAGGGGCTGTCAGTGGTACAGCATGTGCTGGGCGGGAGATGCACAGTGCCCCAAGGAGACACCGTGCTGCCTCTGAGCAGGAATGTCCCCAAGAAAGGGGTGTCTGAGATGGGGTTCGCAGTGAACAGGGTCATAGAATCATAGAATCACAGAATGGTTTGGGTTGGAAGGGACCTTAAAGATCATCCAGTTCCAACCCCCCGCCCTGGGCAGGGACACCTCCCACCCGACCAGGTTGCTCCAAGCCCCATCCAGCCTGGCCTTGAACCCCTCCAGGGATGGGGCAGCCACAGCTTCTCAGTGTCTCACTACCCTCACAGGAAAGAATTTCTCCCTGATATCTAATCTAAATCTACCCTCTTTCAATTTAAAACCATCACATTTTCATACCACAAAAAGTAAATGGAAACTCCAGAGCAGCACTAGGGCGGCTGCATATTTTCAGTTACTTTTATGAGAGTAAAGGAACTTGCTAGTCTCTTTTTGGCTTCTCTGGGAAAGTGAATGACCCGTTTTCCTTCTCCACCCTCATCACAGCAAGATCACATCAGTTTCATTGACTTTTGGGGAAGCTGGTGAGGAGTTTTGGCACTGCCTTCAACTTTCCTCCCCCTAGACAGGGAACCTCCAACGTTTCCCTCATGCTCCACCTTCTCCAAATATTAATCTTTCCTAGGTGGTGACCCATACACACTCTGCTGCCCGAAAAAATGTCTCTTCTTCCCTGTCGGTGACTCTCCTGAACTGCACCTTGACTTTTTGCAGTGGATGTCTGCCCTCTCCTGTTGGACATCTCTGAAATTTCAGTTCTACTCAATGGACGTGCCTTCACACACCCACACCACATACAGAATCACAGAATCACAGAATGATATGGGGTTGGAAGGGACCTCTGGAGATCATATCCTCCAACCCCCTGCCAGAGCAAGGTCAGCCCGAGCAGGTTGCACAGGAACGTGTCCAGGTGGGTTTGAACGCCTCCAGAGATGGAGACTCAACCACCTCTCTGGGCAGCCTCTTCCAGGGCTCTGCCACCCTCACAGGAAAGAAGTTCCTCCTCATGTTTAGATGGAATTTCCTATATTCAAGTTTGTGCCCGTTCCCTCTTGTCCTGTCCCTGGGCACCACTGAAAAAACAGTGGCCCCATCCCCCTGACACCCACCCTTTAAGTATTCATAAGCGTTGAACACACTCATGTTTTCTCACTCCTAGTTCTCTGACCATGTCCTCTCCTCTCCCTCAGCCCACCCAAGGGGGCAGAACAGCTACAGCAGTGAGGAGGGAAACTCAGACCTTCTGTTCCCTTCTGAAGAAAGTCCCAGTTCGCTGCAAGACATCTGACTTATAAAAAGCTCTCCCGGTGGTTTAGTGGGGGTTTTTTTGAGGCTGACAACATATTTAGACATACATATCCATATTTATCGTTGAGGATTTGGCTCCCTTGCAAATTCTAAAAGCAAATACACTTGGGCCAGCTCTCCAAACTCTTGGACATGTGCCACCGAAATGAGAAGCAACATGTTAAAGCCCCTAATTCCTGGACTCTTATGACTATCACATCTACACAACCCACCCTCTCAGTTGTAAAAACTTGAAAGCCTGATTTTGTTGAGCTTCATTCATAGTAATTCAAGAATGAGAATATGAATGTAAATAACTCAGCATTTTTTATTTTTAAAAGCCATGTTTTCTAAGCCAGTCATTTGATTTTGATGTTCCGAAAGGCATATGAGGTGTTTAACATTTCTCCTTCAGCTTGAACGTACATGACATGAAAATTAAGGAGGAGAAGCGATTTTATGGATAGAAGAGATGTAATCCTTTGGGATTTTGATAGCTGGAACAGTGCAGCCCTTGGACCATGGACATGGACAAGGCAGTGGTGGGCACATACCGCGGGGGACAGTGCTCAGATGTGCAGCACCTTTGCAACACTCCTCTGTCAGCCCTGTTTTCAATTTGCCAGTGAGAAGGTGGGGGCTGAAACCACCTCATTCACCCCAAATCCTCCCTGCCAAGTGACACCCGTGCTGGTGGCAGTCAGAGCAGTGAGGGCTGGGGGACACGGCTGCAATGTGTTCAGCCAAGTCCCCTGGTGGTAACACAGGTTTGTCTCGATGAATCTGGTGTTTGAGTACCCCATGAGTTTGTTTCATGCACGAGGACACCTACAAGCACTATTACAAAAGGAAATTGGAAATGCCAGAAACAGAGAGCATTCGTGCCTCTGTAACTCAGCGCTTTTGTGCATATGCACAATATGTTGTTTAATATCTTTATTGCGTGCAATTTCTTTCGGGCACCCTCGCCTTGCTCAGTACACAGAGCAGATAATACGTAGTTACCAATCACTTGGAGGTCTGGGTTATATCAGAGCCCAGACTGCAAAACCACAGCCATCTCTGCTTTCCCTTATAACCTACAGTGCCAGTCGGTAGTTTGATTTGGTTTGGTTTGTTCCAGCCTTGGAAATGGAGATAATCTGTCATGGAGATCCAGTTAACAGCTTCCCTATAAAATGCTAGATGATATTGAAATATAGCTTCATAGAATCACAGAATCATAGAATTGTCTGGGTTGGAAGGGACCTTTAAGATCATCTAGTCCAACCATCAACCTAACTCTGATAAAAAACCAACCAAACAAAGCAAAAAATCCCCTTTTTATATGTATTATATATATTTTACATATGTATAAAAATAAATATCTATAATAATATATAAATTATTTATATCTATACATATACATAACGGGAGAGTAATTGCCACAGTAATGTCTTTGAAAGTAGATATATTTTTGAGCACTGGAAAAAGCAGGTTTTTCTCCTAGAATTTTTTGTGGAAAGATCCCTGTTTGCGCCAAGTTTTGCTGCAGATCTTAAATGCAGCGGACCTGTTCATTTGCAGAACGCATTGTTTCTTAAACGCTTGGAAAATAATTATGGTGGGAACTCTACTGAAATAATTATTTGCAAATCACTGTTAAAATGGAAGAAAATCACACCTGGATGGAGTGAAGTTTTCAAAGCCAGGGCAAAGGGACTGGAAAAGCTGGGTGTTATATCGGGAAACATGGAAAGGAGTTGGGCAGGTACCAGAGAGCCCAGGACGGGGTGCTCAGCTAGAAGGAGAGGTGGCAGGAATTAGTCAGTGCCCAAAGTGCCTCAACAAAGGAGCGGTTGTACGGTTAGAGCCAAATAGCATTTTTTATAGCCATGGGGAACTACTGAGATTGCCTCATCCACTTATGAATGGAGGGAAAAAAAGCCCAACTCTTCAGTTGAGCATATTAACCAGGTTGGTACATATTTAGTCTTCAGGAGCCCTGCCTGTGACCAGCTACGGCTTGGCCACTTGCAGCAGCTTTTGACGTCCACCTCAGGACTGCTCTTCTTTTATTTTTTTTCTCCTCAATTTCAATCAAAGCTGTTGAAGTTTAGTAAGACGACAAGCACCCCAAACCAAGGTACCTATCACAAAGCAGTAGGCAACTTTATGAATACCTAGTGCCGCTTACCCCATTGAGGGTGTCCCTTAGAGACACCAACTGCTCCCAAGTTCTCCACCCTCTGGTGACAGGGATGAACAACAGCAGACCCGTGGTGGGATTCAGAAGAGATGTGGCCGTTACAGGCTCTTCCCCATCACTCGGACTCCACAGTTAAATATGCTACACCGATGTCATGTACCTCCTTTATGTTAATAATGACATTATAATCTACACCATAACATAAATCCATGGGAATAAACCCTCAGAGAAGCAGTTTTCATGTTGCTGATTTGTGTTTCTTGAGCATAGACAAGCAAAATATGCGCCCGTTTTATGGGGTTCAGATTAATACAGTTTTTTTGGGACAAAAATCCACTGCTTTTAACAGGGGTTTTTCGGAGCTGTCTTAAAAGAATAAAAGATGTCTATTTTTTATTCCACTAGAGGTCACCAGAACGACATTTTTACAAAGGCCACGACTGGAAAGAGCAGGATAATTCCAGTTCAAGAAGTTCACTTGGGACTTAACTATGGGATTAATTTGGCCAGCTAATCATTCTGGGATAACTGTTTGCATCAAACTACTTCGGAGAAACTTCTCACACGGATTTCTGCTTTGCGAGCTGAACGTTTTTCTGAAAACAAAATCATTTTAATTCTGTACTAGAGTGTGCACACCATAAAGGGTAGCTTAGAAAAGTTATATCATACCAAAATAAGTGCATTGAAGGGCTATTTTGGAGTGTTTAGGCCATAATTAACTAGTGTAATATTCACTAATAAGAGAGCAAATTAAAATAAGGATTTTGAATTAGATTCTGTGCTCCTTCTTTCCTGTGGCTACCTCAGTAAATGAGGATCTGAGGGGATCATAGAATCATAGAATGGTTAGAGTTGGAAGGGACCTTAAAGATCATCCAGTTCCAAGCCCCTGCCCTGGGCAGGGACACCTCCCACCAGACCAGGTTGCTCCAAGCCCCATCCAGCCTGGCCTTGAACCCCTCCAGGGATGGGGCAGCCACAGCTTCTCTGGGCAACCTCTTCCAGTGTCTCACCACCCTCACAGCAAAGAATTCCTTCTTAATATCTAATCTAAACATCCCCTCTTTCAGTTTTAAACTGTTACCCCTAATCCTATCGCTCCACTCCCTGATCAAGGGTCCCTCCCCATCTCTCCTGGAGCCCCTTTAGGGATTGGAAGGGGCTCTAAGGTCTCCCCGGAGCCTTCTCTTCTCCAGGCTGAACAACCCCAACTCTCTCAGCCTGTCTCAATAGGAGAGGTGCTCCAACCCTCCAAGCATCTTCGTGACCTCCTCTGGAGATGTCCCTGCCTGTGGCACTTCTACTGCCTCCTCACTGCAGCCATGTGGGGTTCTAGTCTGTGATGGCAACAACAGCTTAACTTGTTGGGGGTGCAATCAGTCAGACACTGCTTTTGTTGCAGTGCTGTGCTCCCAGTTACCCTGCCTCTTCTGTGGACCTTCAAGGCTGTGTTCAGCAAGTGGTTGTCTCACCTTGACTGCAAGTGGTCTTGCAGCTGGCTAATATCAAATCTGTTGCCATATAGAATCATAGCATGGTTTTGATTGGAAGGGACCTTAAAGATCACCCAATTCCAACCCCCTGCCATGGGGCTGGAACTGCCAAGGGCTATCGCTCTCTGTGTGGCTGCAGCATTGGCAGGTTGAAATCATACTTAACCTGTTGTCCCAAGGTCTTAACATGGTCTCACCCGGACACCTCATCCTAGAAGAGGAGCAGGTTCGTGGAACAGAGCCACAGGCCATGTATATCGGCTCAGTTGCGGGAAGGTTGTATTTTTCCATGAATAATGTAATTGCAGGCCTCAGCACGCTTTTCCAGAGAGAATCAGGGCCATCACACATCCTGCTGCTCCAGGAGATAAGGGCACACAATAGCCCAGAGCCGTGGTGCACAGCCCCAAGCACACCACTGGGAACTTCACCTCTGCTGATGGACAGGGTCAAGGGCCAGGCAACGGGAAATAAAAATTGTCTCTTCCCAGAAAGTCGTGCATTTGTCTCATGAATCACCTGATATCAATGGCAAATGCAGCTGCCAAACATTGTGCTGCTCCGTGAGCTTATGTAAACCATTTAATGAGTACATATGCACCTTCGCAGATATTTGCCTTCTCCATGTTCTACCCCCAACACTTTGCAAAGCCCTAACCCCAGTTACCTCCTTGCTCTTCAGCCTGGTTTTGTGTCTACTCACCTTCCTAACCTCATCCCCTCTGTGGGCAACACCTTAGTGATGCTCCACCAGAGGAGGTCAGGAGGCAAAGGGTCATCCACCTGCATGAAACTCAGGGCCACCATGGTCCCCATAAACTATGGAGCAGTTCAGCTGCTGTCTGTGAGAGAGCAGGAGGCTTCAGGCAGTGGGAGATTCATGATAGGACACCAAACGTGTTGCTATATTGTCTCTGGGCAATCTGAGCATTGGCCAAATGCAACTAATGTCACTCCTTGCAACACCCAGCTGTGAGGGGAGCATGGAAGGGAGCTAGAGAAGGCGGCTGCAAACCTTGCAGATGTTTCTGGCAGCAAGTAGTGGTTTAGAGTTATCAGAGAGAGCAGAACCCCCCACCTGCTTGGCTGGGCCACTCACGTTTGGGATGGCTGGAGCAGGAACAGATGCAGACTATTCCCAGTGCTCTGCTATGTATCACGTTTTTGGAAGGAACAGGTAATTCACTGTATATGTGAAGAATTTTATTCCTCATGGCACTTGACGAGCATCAGTTGCCTTTAATCCATGGCAGCTACAGCCTCTCAGCAGCATTATCACTGCAACGAGGTCTGGGTAGGTTAGGAAGGGCACGATGCTCCTCCAGTTCTCCTCTCGGTCCTTGCCAACTTCACTTTTATCCTTTCTTGTTCAGGTTCAGAAAAAAAAAAATCCTAGGTAAGACTCTGTGATGGAATAAAATTGGACTTTCACTAAATTGTGGATGATCACCCCCTGGGTAATTGCTTTTGCTCTCCTCTAGCTGACTGTCTTATAAACCACAAGTGGTGTGGAGAGAGTGAGCAGGGATCGATCGCTCGCTGTCCTCTTAACACTGTAATTCTGAGTCATCAAGGAGGAGAGAGATAGAAGGAAGATCTGGGAGAGGAGATAGTCCGTGGCCATAGCCAAGCCCCACCGCTGTCCTCCCATGGTGAGGACTGAGAGGCAAGACGTGACCTGTGGCATGTGACCTGATGCTTTTCTCTTGCATATCAGGAAAGGTGGGAAGCCATTGCCACCAGAAGGTGTGATGACAGGGCAGCGAAATGCGCTTGGTCGAAAGTTAATCTGGTAGACTCAAAAACAAGTGGTAGTGAAGAACATTCCTCACTGCTGAAGAGAGCACCACATGTCCCCTGAAAGCCCGGCCCTCATGTCTTGCCTGCTGTTGCTGTCAGAGTTAACTAGGATGAGCACCGATCACACTAACGATGTCCCTGCAGCAGAACTGAGTGCAGATTGTCACACCTAGCTAAGAAGCACAATATATATTTGACTAGTGGAGCTCCCTGCTAGCAGCTCCCCACATAGGGCTGGTGATGTTCACATCAGCTCCTTCGGGTGAGCGGCCTACCGGGACCTTAAATCTAGTCGAAGGCTACCTGTGACTTAGCTCAGGCACCCCCTGGTTGCAGGGTGTGCATCCCTCCAAGGGCAAATTCGAGCTAGAGTTTAGGAAATGGGATTTTTTTTTTTACTCCTGAGATGCAATCCCATGCCTCCTCCAAACGGGTAAGCGTGGGAAACCGGTACTTTTGCCGTGCGCTTTTGGATTAATCCCAATGGGAAGAGCTTCTTCAATCACTTACCTGGAGGGTAGACATCCTGTCCTGTTGTGCTCTTGGTGCTGTTGAGGTGAAAAGGCTGAAGACAGAGGAAATATATGCAGAGTGAGAAAGTATCAGAGTGCCCCTCTGCGAATTTCAAGATGCACCCGCTATCGGTGTTTGGGTGTGTGTGCCTAAAAATTGTCTTTTGTTGTATTCAGAGCGTAAATTAACCTGTCATTCAAATCATTAGGGAGGTGTCATTAATCAGCTTATTTGGGGGAAATCGGTGCAGAATATTTAAAACAAATGGTATTAAAATGCTTTTCTGATGAAGAGTTTGTAGCATGACAGACCTACAATCCTGGCTCTGGAATATATTGCGGAGCCAATACTACATTCGAAGGAGGGAAGGGGAGCAGGTTTTGCATTTGATGCGATCAGCTTCTGAAGTGACTCTTCATTTTAGTAATAGAGCTTTTCCAGCTGCCTTTTCAGAGTGTGGATTTCAATAATAATTAAAAAAAAAAAAAAGAAAAAAAAAGGGCACATTTATAGAGAACTAAGCTTCCTGGAAATACCACATTTGAACTCACAAGCTTCTTAACAGCCCTTTTTATATCCTGGTGGTGTAATCAGTGTATTTTCGTCCTCAGCCAGCAAGTAATTTAGCATTAGCCCATCACCTTATTGAGGGCGGTTGCAAAAGGCTCCCCGATTTATGGTGGACGTAAGAGGAGAATCTAAACCTGGAAAGACAGGCAGTCTAAATTTAGGAAGGGTAGTGGAAAGCATTGTGCTTAGAGCTAAAAAGGAAACCGGATAGCATCGTGGGAACAGATTACTGCCAGGCTATTCGGTTCTCTAGCAGGAGTCACCTCTTTAGTAGTAATAACCATGATGCACAAGTTTTTATTTTAGTTTTAACTATGAAAACCCATACCGCTCTTTGGCCTTACCGTAGTTTATGTTGACATAAATAATAGCAGGTGTTTCCCCATTTAAAAAAAAAAAAAAAAATTAAATTTTATCCTCTTGGAAAACCAGCCTGGCTAAAAGGGACTGAGACAAAGTTTGCAGTCTTTCAAATAGGAATAAACTCCCGTTTGGATTTAGAGCCTCCAGGACTAATGTGGAACCTAACGATTCTGCATCTTGTGAGTCTATGAATTCAGAATCTCAGGTAGGATAAAAGCTTTCCTTTCAATAAAAAGTGGACAATTGATGGAGGAAAAGCTGATGTGACCATAGAGATGTGCGAAGCCCTACTTTTTCGATCTGATAGTGTGCTGTTAGAGGTATTGTCTACAATTCTTAAAGAAATGCCTCAGACTGTTTTGGATTTGCTATGCCACGATCAGGGCAGAACCTGGATCAAAAGACTCGGAAAGCAAGCTGTCGAGGATGCGCTTCAGGGCCTTGTACAGGAAACTAAGGCATCACCTATGGTGGGAAAAGAGAAGATGTGAGATTGCCTGGTGACAGGGAAAATACTCTTGTCTGAACACGACAGGGACACGGAGACAGGGATGTGACAAAGGGGCAGTCAAATCGAGAGGGTGACGGGCAAGTTGGGTGATGGGTTCTCAGTCGCCCTCTTTGCAAAACCAAATTGCAATTACAATTTGCTACTCCGGGATGGATAAATAGAGAGGTATAACAGATCCTGGGTTTAATATGTGGTCACACAGATAGCTCCTGGATTTTAAAGTATATGCAATGTGTATTTTCTCTCCGCATGTAATGGGTTTGGTACTGCGTGTGACTAACACAGTAAACCTAAGTGTCATCCATCAGCGATGAGCGCCGTGCCAGGAGTACAGGAGCGCTGAAAATTGAGTTCTTGAGTCCTCATCCAGGGAAGGGTATTGATCTCTGGTTCTAAATGGTCTCTTCAGAAAGGCAATTCTGGGACCCGCGCAGCGTTTTTATTTTTTCACTTGAAGGGGCCTTACAGGGTGACGTGGTAACATAAAGGTGTGTTTGCTGCAACAGCCAAAAGAACACGGCTGAAATGGAAGCACCGAATAGGGGCCATATACTTGGCTACACATGGGAAAAATATCCACTGCTTGGTTCATGTCCACCCATAAAATGCCAGAGGACAGAGGCAAATAACCTCTTTGCAATCGCTCACGCTTTGTAGATATTTGGGATTTGTCTCAATTAGAACCGTGATATAAAACTGTCCCCAGCAGAAAAAAAGATAAGGATATATTATCAAAAATTATTCTCGTTATAAAAGCCTGCTTGTAGTTTTAAAACAGTCGTGTAGTTGGTTTTTTTTTTAATTGCACAGCAGACGCTCAGACTAATTTCAGTAGATTCAACCTTGCTGTGCCAGCACCACGCTGGCAGAAAGAGAGGTGAGCATCAAGGTCACTCTGTTTTTTCTTACTTTGCAATCAGTCATCTTTCCAAAGTAATTTTAGCAAATGATATTCATCAAATTTATCAAGTTAAAATGCAGGAACTGGATTCAGGCACTCAAGGTTGAGCATTCCTGGATTTCCAGACTGGACAGAGACGGGACTACGTAATGGGAAGAAGAAAAAGCCAGGCGCATGAACCTACTTAAGAGAAGATTATCTGGACTGCCTTTATGCTTATCTGGAAAATGACACTGCTTCTCTCAGAGCCTTCATGTGAAGACTAACATGTGAAGAAGATGTGACTAACCACGGTATTTTAGCATGAACAGCTGGTGAATTATTTTTGACCCAGATGGTAACAGGCCCTCACCAAATGCTTGGGCTGATTCATGCTGGCTGAACGGCTCCACTCACGATGCTCTCATGCTGTATGAAAAAAACGGTTTACAGGTTTACGTGATTTAGTATAACCCTCTGTAGGTTTTGGCACCGTTTCACACAAGAGCTGCTCTTCAGCAAATGATTTTCTAACGGAGCGTCCCAGTGTCTTATCTATTTCCAGCTCTCTGCCATTACCTGTCACAATATTGTGCATGGTGGCAACATGCCAAGAGATGCAATGTCATGTTCATAATTGTTAATATATCATGCATATTTCAGGGCAGATAGCCAAAATGATAGGTGCTTTGCAAATAATAAAACAAAATCCTTTTTGGTTTTTTTTTTTTTTTCCTTGCCTTTCATATTTCTTGTTCTCCAGCACTTTTCATTTTTCAGGCTGCTTGTTCTTCTTCTCTCCTGGTCGTGTTGCTGAAATATTTCTTTTAAGTGACCACAAAATAAGGAGCAGAATATGACTAGGCGTGTGTAAACCATAATGTATAAATCCATGCTTTGGAAGTACGTTAATCATCACGTCTGATAAGCCTTCTACTGGCTTGCAGTGATGTTTTAAACAAATACAGTTTTTCTTTGCTAAATGCTTTTAATTGCTTGCAGGGCTTATCAGCATCTGCAAAGGTAAAATACTTCAACTCCCCAGTGAGCTGCATGATTTCCAGTTAGTTCCAGATCCTTTTGATGTCAATCCCATGTGCCTATTATGTGATCTGCTAAACACATCTCTATGTTGAGCAAAATATGCACATGTTGAATGATCACTTGCGGGGAGAAAGGGTGAATCTGTGAAAACTCCCTTTTTAGGCAATGGAAAGAAACCATCCCTCTCCAGAGGACCCAATGTCTCTGTTTAAGACAAGTGACATCAATTGCTCTCCCTGGGTACCTGTTTCTCTCTGCAAACTGTAAAGTCAATGTAAAAGGAGAATATGTGGCTGGCTCAAGCCTGACCTATATTTATAAAGTGATTTGATTTAATTAACTTAGCCATAGACTGTTTACTGAAGTAATATTTCATATTCAGGCTTGAATGTCTTATGAAGCAGAAATGGTTCTTTCAAGGTTTAGTCCAACTCTGCAAATTCATAATTCAAAACACTCTCATAAATTATAACTTATAACCAACCTGATGGCTGGAATTGCTTGTACCTACACGACCAGCCTCTATTTCTTGATTTTAAGGATGGTGTCTGGCGGGGGCTATGTGTGTTATCCCAATCCTGAAGCTGAGTAATCTTGAAGTGCAGAGAAACTTCAGACCCCAAATCTGGAAACATAAGTCACATCTGAGGCTCTCTACCATTAGTCAATACAGCATGTGCCATAGCTTGTTGCGTGGTCATCACTTAAAAGAAGCAAATGGGTTATTTTGTCCCTTCGGAGAAGCTGCATACCCACATATCATCTCTATTTCTTATTTCCCCGTATCCCAGTGCAGGCAGCCATTCTCTGCAGTTGTACAGCGTGTATTACTTCTCTTCAAATCCATACAAAGGCTATTTTTAGGATATATAACTGAATTGATACAGCACGGTTCTCAGCAGGAAACTTCTCTGTATGGCTATACTGTGTACCTGGGGAGACATCGGCTGCACAGCTATCTGCAGAGTAGTGTGTGTGCATTTACCTGAACTAATGAGTTTGTTTCCCTGGGAAAAGCCAAAATGGTAACTAAATGACTTACAATATGTTTTTGAAGCCCTACAGGACTCTGTATTAGATCTCTGTTCCACTCTCTGATATACTATAATGATTACATCTTTACAAAAGTAAAGATACGGCTATTTTCTGTACCAGTACAGAAAATCTCAGTATCAAACCATCAGAGAACACTGGTAAGTGTAGACTCCCAAATGCAGAAGGAAGGATGTTTATGAGTACCGAGAAAGAAGGATGAAGTCTAAGAAGGCTTAGGCCTTATCCTATAAACCACTTATTTGTGTGCTTCATATATCACATTCATAGGAGATGGCCTGAACTGCAGGACATCTCTTCCGTGTGAGAGACCATTCACAGTGTATTGAGTTCTTCACATCCTCCTGCATGGTGGGGAGAGCTGATTCAGTGAGCAGATCCTTATGGAATAAACAGGCCAAAGTTGTGGACCTTTGCCTAAACAGCTCAATTTTCCCAAATAAGGAACTATCAAAGGAGCCCATGGATGTGGTGTGATGTTGTTCTTGCCTGGTGCTGCTCATCTGGTGCTGCTTATCCAGACCTGCTGGAGGACGAGGAAGGAGGCAGCAAGTAAACATTGTTTTTTTGTGACACTCAACCATCTGTGCACCGAAAAAACCAATGTGGAGGACACTCTTGTGTTAGCTGAGTGCATCTCAAAGGCGGGTGGGTCCAGAGAGGGATGTTACAGAGGAGACTGCACCAGACAGAAGGGTTGATTTTTCTGGGCTGATTAAGGAAAGGAGCTTCAGGAAAGAAAAAACCCAAACCTCTACCACTGGGAAGTGACGTCTGCCTGGAAGAGGAACTGGAACTATGAGATCGTTCGTGTTCCTCTACTTAAACCAATCGCTATCCCAGGTGTGGAAAGAAGGACATCATTTTCCAGATGCACCAGCTCCAACACCCTTGTATTCCGCAGTTTTTATGGCCTTCCTCTCCCAGGCAGAAGCTGAGCACTGTGGGGTGGTGACCACAGGGTGTCACCCTTGGTCCAGACTGTCCTTTGGAGATGCTCCACCGTCAGATACGGGCCACTGCTGGGGAAACAGGGTTGTTCCAGCCCGGGTCCAGGTGGGCTCTCACACAGAACACTGCTTCCACCACGGCGCTGGGTCAGTGGTACCACGTACAAAGAGCAGAGACCGACCGTGCGGGGACGCTGACCCCTTTCTCCAGCCCTTGGACAGCAGGGCAAAGGCCTTTTTGCAGTGAAGCAGGAGGCAC
Organism: Arenaria interpres; assembly: GCA_013399435.1. Lineage (NCBI taxonomy): Eukaryota > Metazoa > Chordata > Aves > Charadriiformes > Scolopacidae > Arenaria > Arenaria interpres. The sequence continues at coordinate 4,557 of VXAK01005536.1, read as the reverse complement.
CTCACTGTCGAGGCTCCTCAGGCTTGAGGTTTCCACTTTTTAGAGTTTTTCCCTCTTTTCTTTTACTCCAACAGATGGGGCAGGAGGAAACTCCTGAGTAAACAACAGCCTCCTGCTCTCTCCGGGGCTTGAGAATATCCAAAGGAGGAAAACTCACTTCACACAACTGCAGGTGACCAAACAGACACCTGCAGTGATTATATACTGCACAGGAAAGCCACAAACTACTGAATTTCACTCTCTCCAAGAAGAGGACTTTCATTTAGAGCCTTGCCTGACGCTAAAGCAATCTGCTGGCCAAATTGCCTCTGATTCAAAACACAAACGCAGTACATATCTGTATTAGCTGTTTAAAGTTGTCTTTTTCAGATAGCAAACCTTTTTTTCTTGTTTTTTCAAACCCTCGTTTTTTGGAAAGCAGTTTGGGAAGCATGTTTGTGGTAACTTTCCACGGACAGTTCCAGCCAGCATGGAAAATTTTACCCTGATCTTTACGTGTTGGCCTTGACAGCAGAAACTGTAGATGTGGGGAGCGTCAGAAACCATCCCGCTTGCTCTTCTGGGGTAACCATGGCCACGTGGTACCACAGAAACCTCTGTAGAGCTGGTACCACAGTTAAACGGGAGAGTAATGTCATGGAATATTTCATTTCACTCCTCAGAAGGGTACAGATGGGCCAGGATTCGTCTTGCCTACCTTTAGGTACCCCAGGTAAGATACCCAATTAGGACCACCCACTTCCCAAAGCTCCTTTCTGAGCAGTCCCCCCCTCACTATTTTTTTTTTCAGCTATTTGTAGGAATGTTTCACGGGAGCTGCAAGGCCCTACAAAAGTCTTGGGTTTCTTCATTAATTTCTGCAGGCTTTTGATGAGAAGTGCACAGAAGATGGGCACAGGCTACTTTTTTTAAAACCTTTTTGGGGAGAAACAGGCATCTCCTTAACTTGCTTAAGATCCAGACTGTCCTCCAGAAGTAACGGCCGGTTAAATATGGAGGGAACACAAGAAAAATACTGTCACACCAAGAAGCTTCACTTATCTTTGTGAGGCTCACGAAACCGTACATGGCTTATGGTGCAGAGAGATAAGTAACGGAGACTAAACCACGCAAAATGCCTCAATTTATGTATTTGGATGTTTATGTCTGTACCACCAATACACTCCACCCATGAGAGCCCAGGCACGTTCACTATGCAAAATGCAGTTATAAGGAGGGTCTTTAGGTTCACTGGGTTGACCACTCTGCTAAGTAAAGCTGCTACAAACTAACTAAAGCAATTACAACACTGCCACCAGCAGAAAATTTGGATGATTACTCCCATTTTACAAATAGGTGAAACTGAACCGGAGGCTCAGCTCTTGGTCAAAATAACATGTGACACCTCTGTCCTCTGGGATTTCAGGAGTCCTAGCCCTCTGCTTCTCAGTCCAGAGGCTTTTCTCCAAAGGGTATATAGGCCTTACAGACAAGGGATTCTGTAAAACAAACAAAACGACAACCAAACCAACCCAAAAAACATCTGACTGCCATAGACTCCCTCCCTTCAGGCATGACTCTAATACATCAAATCATGGAATCATAGAAGGGTTCAGTTTGGAAGGGACCTTTAAGATCATCAAGTTCCAAACCCCCTGCCGTGGGCAGGGACACCTTCAATTTAATCTCCAGTTCAGGAAGATTAAAAACATGGACAATTTTTTCACCTTTTCTACACTAAAATAGTGAGACAGCGTGAGTTGCATATTAATTGCTCGCGATTGCAGACTTGTGCACAAAGCGGCAGCCACATAATGAGCCCATGCGTGGTAGAACAGTTAAAATTACAATCAGACATTGTTTTTTGAAAGTAACCCATTAATTAATTAATGCCCAATATCTTGGCAGAGATGAAAGGCACCCGAGGTACACCTCTGAGTCGCCAAAGTTCCACATTTCTTCATTATTAACCACTCCAGTGGGGTTTTTTTGCTAAAAGAATCATAGAATGGTTTGGGTTGGAAGGGACCTTAAAGATCATCCAGTTCCAACCCCCTGCCCTGGGCAGGGACACCTCCCACCAGACCAGATTGCTCCAAGCCCCATCCAGCCTGGGGGGGAACCCCTCCAGGGATGGGGCAGCCACAGCTTCTCTGGGCAACCTGTTCCAGTGTCTCACCACCCACACAGGAAAGAATTTCTTCCTAATACCTAATCTAAATCTCCCCTCTTTCAGTTTAAAACCATTACCCCTCGTCCTGTCACTCCACTCCCTGACAAAGAATCTCTAAAATGGTGGATACTATTGAATATCTTGTTACCCGAGGGCTGTGGTTCTCTCTCTCCTCCCATATCTGCACGTCGCACCTTGTTAACGCCTGGGAAATGCGAGGCAAAGATAAAGCCTGTTGCAGAACTTCATCACTCAGGGAGCACCCTTGTATTTTCCCATAGGAGCAAATTAGCACTATATATGTTTTAACATCTCTAGCCTAGGAGCCCTCAAGACAGAAGATGTTTCGGGCACGCTCTAGCACCGGGAGACTTTGTCAGCGAGCTGTTCAAAGAGTCATTGAACGCCTGAATTTGGGATCATTGGAGTTCAAGGGGGGTGGGCACACTGTATCTCCCTATACAAACATCATCTGAAAGGAGAGAGGTTTCTTGGCTGCTATGAATTAGCATTTTCATCTCGGAGTGTGGTCTCCCAGACGCAGTTTATAGCTGAAGACATAAAGTTTTGGGTTTGTTTTATTGTTTTTTTTTTTTGCTCCTACAATCAACGGATAATAAAAGACGGAAAGTTACGGCATGCTTTTATCTCGGAAATTATAACGAACAGAAACATCACCCCTGTGAGAGCCTGGCTTGTGCTGCTGTTATCGCAGTGGCCCCAGCAACAGTTGACTCTGTCCAGGTTTGTCTCAGCAAGTGCTCACTCGGATTCTCCAAATTGCTGCGACCACCAGCTGCAGCAACCAGTGGCTAATGGGGGCTGTAAATAAGGTGCAGGCACCCAGTCCCTCCTGGAAGGAAGCCATCCATCACCACGGAGAATAAATTGAGTGGGACCACCCCAGAAGAAGAGGTTATCTTAACTTTTGGTTGAAAGTCCCCCTTGCAGGCCACCCGGTAACTCTCAGTGATAAAAACCTGTATTTAACAGCTCGGTTTTAGGTGAAGTCAGTTTTACCCCATCAGTCCGGCGATACCCACCTCCCCAGCACAGATTTGGGCACACCTTTTGTCATACAACCCACGGGAGGACTTAATTCTTCAAGTGCAGTTATGCTTCGTCCACACCAGGGAGCGGTACCTTCACTTTGCCAGAAGAAAACTCATTTTGAGGAACATTCATACCACCTAAGAGCACCCACATCGTCACGCGCCCACTCCAACACCCCCAGCTGGAAAACCCAAGTATTTTGCTCAAGCATCTCCGTGATAAAACTCGTGTGGGTGCAGTTTGATGGAATAACCATCACGCACCCAAGAAAAATTCACACAGGTTTCTTGGCCGATCGGCAGCTCAGATCTGCTCTTTTTTTTAGAAAAACCTATGTTTGAAAAGAAAAACATGACAGAGTTTATGGAAGTATTTTTCAGGATTTTACTGCAAACCAATGGGTTTGGTCACAAAAAAAATATGATACATATAACCATGTTAATTATATTACATTACAATGATGGTATACATTACAAGTAAGTCTGTAAGTTTAAATATACATCTAGAGTTACAACTGAATGTACAGATCTTTTTTTACAATACATACAATCAGGAATGAAAAACCCCCAAACCCCAAGCCCATAAATAATGCCCATTTTACAGATGACATCTTTTAAACTAAAAAAGAAAAAAAAATATATAAAGAAAAAACAAACGAAACCAACAGCTTTGACCGACTGCAGCTGGGGCATTTTGGTCCATAAAAACCCTTTCTAAAAATAGAAATCTCTTTTTTTTTTTTTTTTGTTTTCATAGCAGCAATGCTTTCTTCAAGCATTTGGATACAAGTAATCGCGAGCCCATTTCAATAATTTCAGTTGACTGTATAGATTTACAAAAGAAATTTCAAAATTACACTTAATTTATCTTCCAAATATGGAAGAAACAAACAATGCCCCACATTGTGGTATCCTGCAAGTGTCACACTGATGCTTTTACACTAAGTCCATCCTGTAGTACGCAGACCACACGCAGACCATTTGTTCACATAGTAAACCCACGTAAATGAACTGAGAAACACACTCTGCAACAGGGAAAGCTTTGGAGCTCACCAGATCTCGTCAGA
>VXAK01005535.1:433789-466494 GCA_013399435.1 Arenaria interpres | reverse complement strand
TGTCACAAGTTTGCATTTTAACGCTTAGCTTGAGACCTTTATTTGGCAAATATGACGTGTGTCAGTCAGATCTTTCTTCAAATCTTGACAACGATAAAAAATGCCAGGACAACACAGCTGGATAGCCCTACATGAAATCAGTTTCTGCAAGAATGCAGTTTGACAGCACACCAGCCTAAATTTCTCAAGTTATTTATAAAAACCCCAAACCTTGCATGCCTCTATTCCACAACTACTTGCTCGAGTGCTTACCCACCTTTATCAATAAGAAAAAATTTTCTACTATGTTAACATTGTTACAGATTAAACTAAGTAATTCTTGCCTTGTTCAGTACAGTCCTGGGAGCGCAATGTACTGCCATTTTCTTTATGAACTTGTTTTATGTACTTAAAAAGTTACATCCATGATCACTCCAACAATCTCATCTGAGACAAAGTAAATACCAATTTTCCACGTTTACCTAAAAAGTACGGTTTTCAAAACTTACTTCTCTTTTTGTTGCTGCACTATTACATCTTCCTCGGAAGTAATGCCCAAAGACTGGCATTTTCATCGAGTCCTCAACAGCAACAATAGAACTATAGTTATCCTCCATCTTTTCCACGTAAATTGGTATAACACACACTAGAAAAAACACCCTTTGCCTTCTTCAGTTTTACTAAGGACACTTGTCAACTCTCTAGACATTCCAGATCCTTCTATTCTCTAATACTATTACCAACCATTTGTTCTTCGTACCGTGTGCTCACATTTGACTTCTGTTCTGGTGTAGCCTTCCATACTTGCATTTATTGGGTTCCTCTCCTTCTAATTTAAAATCATTCCAGATTTAGTCAGATCTTAACTATTTGTGTTCTTCATCTGAAATTCTGCCTGCTGTAAAATAATTTTACGTGCACCTTTAATTCCATCATCTCCAATGAAAACACTGCAAGAAAACATGACTCAAAAATCTTTTTAGATTCTCCCATTGAAAATTTTCCTGAAGTTACCAAGAACAGTTAAAAGATTTCTCAATGAAGAGCTAGTTTTCCAATCACGTATTTCCCTCGCTTACTGAGAACATTAGATAAGGCATTATTAACTATCGTCAGGTTATGCATCAGAGGGAAGTAACTGTGAAATGCAGCAAGAGAAGCCTGAAACAGTTTTTGTTTTTTACAAATATAGACCATTTATAACCTTACTATCTCTTAAAAATGAATTATTGTTTGTCCTAGCATCTGAATTAAGACATATAATTAGTATGGTTGTCCCTTTCTAAACGTGCAAGTGCCGTACCTGTACTTGCTTTACCACTCTGATGTTACCTGCCTGCAGTTTTGCCAAATAAATATCAGTGGTTCATAGTTTTGTTCAGAAATTCCTTTAACTGGTTCACTAGTGTTGCCAGTAAATCTTCTCACCACACACCTTCACCACTTGCTAAAATTAACTCTTCAGTATTTTTTTTTCATGAAGATTAACATGAAATTTTTTTATCCATTTTATTTATTTTCTAGTCCTGATCTTCAGCTCCTGATCTTGTGTAGCTTCCTTTACATTTGGGGACGAAGGAACCACAGACATTTGCAGGCTGAATCAAGTAGCATTAAACTATCTTCAAGGTGCCTGTGAACCATTAACTTCCTTTGTAATAAATGGTGAAATTTATGGCACAAGCCAGCAATTTGTTCCTGGAAAAGCAACTTATCTTCTTGTGTCCTGAACACCTGCCCTGAATAAAAACTGTACAGAAGGGCCCCAGAGCTCAAACATTAAGTCAGAAGATTTCCTAATTTCACTTGCTGAACTCGAGGTACTTTAGGTCTAGATTTTACCCACGTTTAGCATCCTATGGCACTTGTGATCAAAAATTCATTCCCAGTGGCATGATGTAAAACTGATGAGCTCCCAGCAAATCCAACAACAGGTTCTCAACTCGGACACACAGAAAACAAGGAACGCAATCAGCAGCTACCGATGAAAAACATACACAATTGCTATGTACCCTTATACAACGTTAACCTAAGCAGAAGATTTGAAGTGAAATACGTATGGAATGGAGCAAATGATCTGTCTGGAACTAATGTAACACATTTTTGAGTGTGGGTGCATGAACAAATGTACCTATTTCCCATACAGGACAAAGAACACCAAAAAAAAAAGAACAGACAATAAAGAAAGTCACCTTTTTCCACAGAGCAAAGTACTCATTACATAGCACTCAGATCTTCAAGTAAACATTCTATACCGGTAACAGCATTGAATATGCGAATTACAGGAATTGCAGCAATTTAACTCCTACCTGTATCAGCCACAATAAGATGGAAAAGGATCTATACTCTGATTATTACTATTTCTCTGCAAAACCAGCTAGCTAATACTGAAGGTGCAGAAGAAAACTGTATTAAAATTATACTGCAATTTTAATACAATAAAGACAAAATAAAAAGCTCTGCTCCCACCTGGTGGCAAAAAACAGTACAGAAACAGTAAAAGTCTAGAAAGTTAACTTAAAACTGAAGCAATTTGGATGAGACAAAAAACCTGGTTCATCTATGAAAAGCAGTTCTAACTTTGTGGTCATCACAAAATAGTTTTAAGTTAAAATTCATTACCAAGTGATAGCTTAAGAGTCCAACTTACTCCACATGTATGGGTTCATACAAACCATAAGCACCTGCTTATTCACATTATTATTTTTTTTTTAATACAGTCAACTGTTTTTAACATCTAAGTGAAAAATATAAGAAATATAAATTACTTTGACAGCTTTCCTCTCAACAGACAATTTTAAGTAATTAAACCGTTACTGAGTAAGGAAGGGATGAGAGGTCAGCAAGTAATTCTGGGTATTCTGAGTAGAAATCTCCAGGTCATCTTCTGGTTAGAGTAGAAAACTTTAACTTGAAGTTATCACACACAAAACACTGTTGTGCTTGTAAATTACCTTGTAGCATAAATAACAGGATTTTGCACAAGCCTTTTCACATACGGACTATTCGACAGATTTAAAATAATTATTTTTGTTCCAGCACTCACGAGTCAGTGACAAAATGCAATCAACTGGATATTTTTCTTCACGTTTTCTGATTGAATCTGCAAAAATGATCTCATGTATATTCTAGCATTTTTCATTAGAGCCACAAATACGACAGAACCAACGGTCAAAGTGATTAAAATTTCTGAAGCAAGACCTATTTAGACATTACACTGAAGCTACTTTAGTGTCCAGGAATTTCAGCTAGTTTAGCATAAATATATTCATACTTTTCTCTTCTTATAATGCAATGCATTACAAGACTGTAAATACTGGGTAATATAACACAGCATTTTCAGAACAAACTTTTCTAACATGTTCTCCCCACTACAGCAGCACACAGCTGAATGCAACCAGCCTATTTAAAAATCACTTAAACATACTGTTTGACAAGTAGCATCTGGGATAATGACATGGTAATGTCTCACTGGAACGTTTACCAAGGGGATACAAAACTATTTAAATTACATCTTTCACAGCAGTGTTGGAACAGTCATCTTATTAAGAACATGAACAGAGGAATCTTCTCTATCGATATTGCACACTCCTGTTTACAAGCAGAGTTAATACCCTTCCAGTGTGACAGCCACTCGTGTGTATTAACTATACCTGCAATCTTTATGGCTACGGGATCCTCTGAAACTGGAACAGGTCCCTCTTTGACTTCAACCTGTTTCTCAGGGACCAGAGTAGATGTGGCAGGAGGGGTATACTTAGTCTCAACATAGACCACAGATGTGGAAGCAGAGGGCTTGGAATTGTGAAAAAGACTAGCCCACGATTTTGCAGGCTGATTAACAGGGACTGATCCTGCAACCGGGACTGTTGCCTCAGTAGTAGGTGAAGCTTCCTCAGGCTTAGCTTGGTCTGAGTCAGTGCTTTCCACAGTGTGCAATTCTACCCCATTGGCAGCTGTGTCCTCACCAGAGGATTCAAGTGTTTGTCCATTAGTAACGCCAAGATTTTCAGTAGTATCAGTACCAGCATAAGACTGTACAACAGCTGTCCTTAAAGGGCTATCTCTGCCAGTCTCTGAGGGGATGCAAAATTGTTCAGAATTAGTAACACGGCATACCTCAGGCTGCCCTGCAGTCCTGGTATTGTCTAGTGCGCTAGAAACAGAATCATCAGAGACAGCTTCATGAACGAAGTCCACAGAATTGTCCGGGCTGTTGCAAGTCCTTGGTGTGGCCAGGGAGGGTATGTCTCCCGTCAGTTCCGTATCCTCCGTGCTTATGCTGTTTAGTCCCGATGAATTCGTATGGCCGTTTACAAGAGCTTCTGTGGGAGCGATGCCATCGCTGACATCTTCCAAGTAACTGTAGTATCCAGGTGGTCTTTTTTTCTTCTTTTTACGCTCTCTTTGACCAAGGCCTCCAGACAAACCATCGTTTTCAGCATTAGAACCGCTGTCCAAAGCGAGGGTTGGATCACTGAACTGGCAGTCAATGGAGTTGTAGTTTGTTTCACTGAGACTATCACCAGGGGTTTTCTGAGCAGGTGCACAGCTGAGAATGAATTCTGGAGCCTGAGGATTCAGAGTACTTGAAATACTGTAGTCGGTGTTATTTAGTACAGATGACTGTGTCTCAATAACTTCATTAACACCAAATTCAATTCTCTGATACTCTTCCCCTGGACAAAAGAAAGCAAACCTGAGTTAGTGACTGATATCTGATCAAAAAGCTACAAGATTAAGAAAAGCCCCCCACATTTTCCTGCAACCCAGAAGACAAACTTCATTCCCTCAAATTAAAATAATTCTTATTCTCCATCTCAATCCTGAAGAGCATTTCAAAACATCATTTTCTTTAAGACAACAGAGTATGTAATTTTCCAAATCACTGCCATTTTCCAAAACACCTATTAAATTCACTTATTAAGCAAAACTATTAAAGCCCAGAAACTTAAGCGATACTCTGCATTAAGTTAAGTACTGGTGAAGTGGATATAAAAGATAGTGCAATATTGAACTCTGCATTTCTAAAGTCAGCCTTCTCCACCGACAATTAGAAAATCCATGCCTTTACCTGTTTAACTTTTAAGAATAATTTCCACGTGTGGAGTTTGCTTTTGATTTTAGGGGATTTTTTCTGTTTTTCCTGGTGTATAAAGATTTATCATAATCATAACTGAAAAATATTTTTCATTAATTGTATGGAAACACTGCAATTACAGCTTTTGAAATGCTAGCCTTATCAATAACTGATGTAATTTTATCACAGGTAAATTTATTAATATATATGACTGTATGACTTTATGACAAGAAATACAACAGATACACCTCAAAATAAGTCAGTGTTCAACTTGTACATACAAGAACAACAGAAAAATTTGTGAAGAGGACTGTATTGTTTCAGGGGAATTTGTTTTTTTTAATACATTTTTTAATTTATTGTGGAACTTTGACATGGTCTTTCAAGAAATGCTAAGAAACATTCTCATGGCAGGCTGCAGTATCACAAAATATTGTCAGTCAAAAAGTACTGCAGTTCCATGGAACTTAATTAGCTTTATAATGCATGAGTGCTAACTACTAACACTGTATATTTCAGTTATAGCTATTTCTGCAACTATCAAATAAAGAGGTAAAATTAATGACAATTTGAGTGTCGGGAATGTTAAAGAAGCTTACATTCTAATACTTAAAGTTTTGCAGGTCTTTGTGATACGTTATAGTTTCAAAGAGATTAATTTTAATATTTTTCTGTTTCCTCAAAGATGGGGGGCAAAAAAAACCCAAACCCACCCCACATTTCAATTTTTTAAAGACTGTTACTAGAGCATTAAATAACACTAGATACTATTTCCAACGGAACATAAGCGGATACACCACTAAACTTTGAAGATTTTGTGCAACTTATATTATGTATGACATGTCAATGGATACATATTTTAATGTACACCACAGACACTCATTAAAAGTGTGTTGTTTTTAAAAAAAACACAACAAAAAGCAAGCAATGGTTCCCAAGGAAAAGACGTTATTCACACATCTAAGGAAATAATTCTGTGGGAGGACAGAGTCTAGTAGAGAATGTTTTGATATGTAACTGTCAACATAAATGTTCTGAAACTCTCCAAATACTTTCTAGAAAAATGCACTGACAAAAATTTTAGCTTTAGAAAAAACTGTGAAAGAATCAAGAATCTACAGGGTATGTGTTTTTTAATATCAAATGAAGAATAACAAACATTCAGTGTGTGTTGAGGTTTGACTTACACATGCAACAACAACATATTATGAATTAAGGAACAGAGATATGTAATACAGATGTTAATTACTCTGCTTTGATCTATTAACCTAACTAAAAGAGAAATAAACACTCCTCACATATCAATTTCAATCTTGCTGCCAGTCAGGCTAAAGGAAACTTTAAAAAAGTAAAAGAGAGAGAGAGAAACACTCTCCACACAAGATTTCTCTAAATCATGTTAACAAGTGCCTGAATTTCAAGTTTTCTTCACCTCTCCCCTACATCCATGGGAACACATTTTATAGCACCCTGCCTGTCAATCCACCATTCACCAACTACTTCTGCAATCACTGCCTCGCTATCACCAACCAGAAAAGAGGGCTTATGTTTCTTTGAAAAAAGAATTCAGCAGCCTAGAGGCCGGGAGGTGGAAAGCTGCTGCCTGATACCCGCTTAAGAGGGAAGGGCTGGGAGATCTCAGCCATCACCCTAATCATTTAGCAGCAACACTAACTGGCTCTCAGACACCAGCTGATCGGTCAGGACACACAGCTCGAATCCAGCCACAGCTTCATTTGCTTGGAAATGCAAGGCATGGGTTTTAGGGGATATGGGCTGCAAATTCACAAAAAAACTATTCCTCATTAGTTCATCTACTTAGGGAGCAACTTGTTAGTTCAAGCATGAACCAAGAGCTAGGCATTACCGTTTGCAACAGTAAAAAGCACAAGCAACAACTGGTAACACTTAATATTCCTCCAACCACAATAAGAATGAATTACTGGGCACGTTTCAAAAAGCTACCAATTCAAAATACTCTGGGACTCCTGCTTCTTCCAAAATCCCCGTTTTAAAAAAAATAATAATTGCTTCAAAACAAAGAACGTTATTTCCCTTTGTGGCGAGTTAAGTCTACCACAGCCAGAAGAGAGAGTTCTCGCTTCTGCACTCCTGTCCTGCTCCTCTGGCAGCAAGCTGCCAGCACTCGCATTACAGAAAGCTAACCTAGCATAAAAAATAATCCAAGTGGGTACTTTTTCTTCTGTTTTGGTGAACTTATCAGCTTACTGTACACTAGAGAACCACAAGAGCCAGGTCAGTGCAAGCAGGGAGAAGAAAGCAAAGCACATCCCTTACAATTGCAGCACAATGGTAATTTAGCTGAAGGGACAACATGAACATCGTAGGCTACAATCTTACTAAGAGCGTAACTGATATTCCAGCATTTAACATACAAATTATGAAGTTACATCTGAGGAATTAAACTTTACACCTTACAGCAGGAGTAGAATAATAAATACCAGCCGCTACCGTACAGTTAGTCTATGGGGTGACCAGCAGAAGCTCATTTGCCATAAGATCGTGTCAAGTTGCTTTGAAAAAACAAGAGGTATTTTTTTCTATTTGTTTTGACTTTCCACTTTGCTTCTGGGCATCTTTGTTTCAATCTAGTTCACAGCGCTATTTCTGAACAGACTGAAACAGATCTATCTGTCATGAGCAACATGACATGCATATTGAAACAAGTATCAACAGATGCTCCAAGGACAGAGTCTACGTACACCAGCAAAAGCTGTGCATACATAGCACTAATTAGACTTAACGGAGTTCTGCATATTAGAGCTTCAGCCATGATTTGATTATTCCTAGTAGCACTAACAGATCTTCAATCCATAACAAAGTTAAATACTGAAGAGAAGTATAGGAAAAAAATTAGACTACAAGTGGGTGACAAGATGGTCAGTGTGTGTCGTCTCATAATTACAAATGTTCTGCATAAGCAAAGCATTCCGTTTTAGTTTCCACAGCTTCTTATGCAGCCATCACAGTGAGAACACGCATGCACAGTACAGTGCAAGCTTGTTAAAGACATTTTTCAGGCAAAACCTAATTTGCTGTCATTACCTAATCTCAGGGCTGGGAGGGGTTCTCTCAGGGTCTAGGAATGATCTGAAAAACATTTGTACAAACTAACTTTCTGTATGGCTTGTGAACATTAAAATCTCAGTCTCAAAGAATAGAACTTATATCCATAGTTAGACAAAGCAATTTATGACTGGACACCCCTGTCATCAAAAGCAGACGATTTGTACCATATGGTCCTTTTAATGAACATTTCAAACTCCTACTTCAAACTACTCAGTGTCCTAAAACTGGTTTTGTACTCAATAATGCTGCTGAATTTTCAGAAATATTCCACATCAGCTTTCAAATGGGAGCCTGCTGTTCTTCTTTATGACTGGCTATCTTAATTACCTTTAAATGCAAGACCAAAGGCCCTAAGCATAATTAATGATCAGGTGCTCTTAAACATGAATATGTGCATTTTGGTTCTCTCAAGTACTTTTGTACTTGTCCAGTCAGACACCTGCATTAGTTTGAAGGAAATCCGGATGTCATTTGTATCATTCTCTTATCCACGTGGGTAAGTCTCAGCTTCCTTGCGCCCCCTTCCCGGATCAGGGAAAAAACCAAATACCTGCCACTTAAAAGACTGAGAAAGTTGAGTTTAAGCTATATTAATATATAACTATGAAGTAAGCCCAGGTTGTAAGGTGCAGGGGTTGAGACAGAACACTTGTGTGACTGTTACAGCATTAAAACAGACACTCTGTAATGCATTTTTACATCGCGAGTCACACTTTCACCAAAAGAAAAAAGAATTTTCCAGAAAAATAACTGAGCCAGACAGAAACAAGAGTCAAAAGGAACACTGCACTGAGCACTGCTTGCAGAGCTGTCTTCAGGCTGCAAGTGCCAGAAAATACGCTATGGCTCCTACAGGGGGGCCAGCTGAACTAGTTCCTTATCTCTTCAGTAAAAGTTCTCTAGCAAACTTCAGCCCCCCACATTTTTACAGCTACATCCTGTGATATTTCAGCAAGACATTCAGATTCTGTGGTAGCACAATCGAGGAGGAATAAGCATATCTACCTAACTGGCCAAAGTTCAATGCAGTATTTTCAAATACTTTCACAGATCTCATTCAATAAAGGTGTTTTAAAAAACCAACCTGCCAAACATAGGCATATACCTGCTGAATGAGTTCTAAAGATTAAATTTAAAGAGAGGCTGTAGTAAATCTAAGGAAAACATCACAACCTTTAAGTTTAAACAAAATGGATGTTGATTTCTTACCATTGTGAAGCTTACCTGTGGACTTAATACCACATGAAACTGTTTCATTATATGGGGGGAGCTGTACAAAAAAGAAAAGAAACTTGTTTAAAGACAAAGCAACTCTATTAACATTTGATATCAGTTTTATTTGAAATATCTGAACCCTTTAAAAAACAACATTATTAACGTTTGATTTTCTGAGAGTATGTCTTGAACTCATGCTTCTATATTTATCAAATCCCACACTGTAGCTTCAAGTGTCCTTGCAGATTACCACAGTTACTGATAGATAAAGATTATCTTGGGTACACACCAGAGGCTCATCAACTTCTCAGGCAATTCACCTCATAGCATCAGGATCTTCCTTCATCAACACTAACTCACCACGATTTTAAAATGAGGAACAGATTTTTCAGACAAAAACTGAAGAAAGACCAAATTACCTGTGAGAGGATGAAACAAAGTTTTGCACAGACAATAGTCACACCGAATAAACCCTTTGACTCTCAACCTGGTTCAGCTGTAGTGCTGCCCTTGAAACGCTTCAGCTAAGCGTATTCTTAATCATATTAAACAAAACCAAAAATTTTTTTATCATCAGCCAAAGCATAATAGAACCACAGCATATAGTTTCTAGCTGGATTGTAAATGTTTGGTATAAAACACTGGAATCATTTTATGGACTCAGTGGTTGATAGAATCCCTGTTACTGTGTGACCACAGCTGGGCAATTTCTAATCCCTTCCTTGCCTTTCCCCAAACTCCCCCAGCAGCTGAAAGCCTTCTCCTGTGCCTGAGTGGTGGCCATTGCTACACTGATGTCCAGCAGCTGCCTGGAGAACAGCTGAGCTGCTTCTGCAGCGGGAGATAAAACTTTCAGAGTATAGTGCAGTTTTACAATACTATTCTAAATATTAATTATAATGGCATAACAAATATAATAGGCTTCTCCATTGAATTCTCTAGTTCCCTAAAGCTACAAATACTTACATATTGCCTTCTCAAAGCACTGCAGACGACAGTGCATCAGAAATGCTAAAAAAAATAAATCCTAAAATTCCATTATAAAAAAGTGCATAAAAAGAACCCATACTGTAAAATCCATTTATAAACCAGAATACATCAATTTTCCAGGTCAAAAATGAGAATCAATGGCTCAGAAAGAGGCTCCAAGCTGTTAAGAACCTATTATTTCTATTAATATTGTACACAGAGTCAATATAATTTTATAGTTGGTGTTAAAAAGTTACTCTGAAAGTCTATAGTCAAGTTTATGATAAAACTTGCAATTTTTCTTTTTCCCCAATTCAAAGGGCTTAAGGAAATACAAAGGAAAAGAAAATGAAAAAATAAAGTATTCCATCTATTGCCCCCCTACACATCTGGTTAATCAACAGCACCTTTGGGAGGCAGAGGTTTCTGAGTTGACCTGTGTCATACAATTGGGTCATCTGAATCCGATCAGTCAAGAGGGATCTGACAGAACATGTACTAAAAATGCGATGTAAAGAGAGACATTCTGGACAACTTTTAGCTTCAACGAGTCCCTTGCCTCGGCCCACCCTTCAGTCTATAGGTAAGGGACTTCAGAAGGACAGCGGCATAAACGGATGCTGGGACTCCCGGAACTGGCACCATCCCCAACAGAATGTATGTCAAACACCACTGTAGCATTACCATCTCAGTCCTGTCCTTTTTGAATTTCACCCTATTTTTTTCAGACCACTTCCCTCTGAAATATCTGCACAGTGTAAAACTAATAAGCATATTTTTATTTCATCATCTAGATAATTAAAACATCGAACTGAACCAGATCAAGGACAAACTTGAGGAACATCGTTCAACACAGTTTTTTATTTTGATAGCTAACCAGTAAGTGGTACACTTGAGACGGTTATAAAACAAAGTAAGATTGGTTCAAGCTCTGTAGGTTCGTGTTTCCTCAACACATTTTATGAGAACAGCTTCACAGGAGTCAAGATACGACATTTTCATCTTGCACAATGTAAGCTTTAGAATAGCTGATGTTGGACACTTTTCCTTCTAAACTTCCCCCACCCCCAAGCGCCACGCCATTCCCTTCATGTACTTTTACTGTTTATCACTATACTATACTAATTATGCTTGGAAAATTAAGTTACAGGAAACTAAGATGCATTAACAATGGTTGTCAGATTTGTAAAATGTGACAAAAGGATTTCCCCTTCTACAGTTAAGTGTTCATTTCCTTTGTGTTGAGAGGAGAGGACGGAAGCATGATTGAAATGTTTGAATGGCAATGTTTGGAGGAAAAACATGGAAATTGACCTAGAGGAAAATTATTTTTCAAGTCTGGAGATTACAACAACAGCATAATACTCTGCCCTACAAAGGAAAACGGTCTCTTCACTCGCTACCCAGAGCTACAGAGAATAAGAGTCTACAATACTATCTGTAGGATGTTATGAACTCAAACACACAAAGTCAACTGTTTCCACCCTGTGGGTCTCACTGCCACTGTAATTAGTTCATTATTGATCCACTTCTCATAGCTCATGCACAGCCTTCCTTGTAAGAATAGCTTCCATGGCTAGCAGTGCTCCACCTGTCAGAAAATATTAGGAAACCCTGTGCTTCAAAAGGCTCACGGGATTTAGCAGCCCACCTTCCTTACAAATAAGAACTGTGCTGAAAAAGTTGTCTCTAAAAAAAAAAATGAAATAAAGCAATCAAAGCTGAGGTAACAGGGCTGCATAACTCACTTTCAACAACCTATCACTAGTGCCAGCTGTTCCAGCTTTGAAAGATGACAAGCAGAAGGTGGAATAACTAATTTCTTATTTCTAAAAATTCACTTAACATCCACAGGTATGGAAAAAAGACTCCTGTTCAGTTTGAAAATTAGAAAGCTATGAGAATGGTAAAAAAAATTATTGCGTTGTTATATGTCAAATACACACAAAGACACACAGCTTTAAAATGTTATTTCTAAAAGAAGTTTAAAGTAGGTCTTACCTCAACAGAGCATCGTGGAGTCACAAAGAACTGATTAAATTCATCAGGGCTGAACTCCCCAAAAATATACTAAAAATAGAAGAGAAGGATCATTATTAAAGAAGTATTTATATTCAATATAATTAATAGATTCATGGTAAAATTTATTACGATACCAGCATTCAAAAAGTCACTGTGTGTTGGGAGCCAGAAACTCACCTGTTTGCATCCCAACTCTCATCTTAATTCCTTTCTGAGTCTTTAGCAAAGTACTTTAGGCTCTAGAACTGTATACAATGTGTTTTCCTTCACATTCCCGACAGAGGTAATCGCAGCACCAACTGCAGCTCATCCCGTGACCAGTTTTAAATCAACATGTAGGGTGAGAGGTTGCATCAGTTCATGTAAGCCCTAGACACATGCTGGTTTCCCTTCCAAAACAACACAGATACCTACCCTTCACAACAGGAAAAAAACCACAAGAATTACTTTTCCAGAGTTCTCCTCATGAATGAATTACACTAGACTAATGGTACCACTACCTGAGTGCACAAACACACAACTGAAACTGCCTAGGTGTAGAAAAATACACAAGATTTAAATATCATCAATTTTTGTACAGCTGCTCTTACGAATTGTTACCCCACTGCCAGAAACAAACCTAAGATGAAATATCTTTTCCCAATGTTATCTGCCTGCACCCTTTTAGATATTTTGCATCTATATTTCTATGGAAAAAAAGAAAAAAGTACCTAATGAGACCATAAAAAAACCCCACACTAAAATGAAAGTTTATATTTAGTCTACAGAAAATGAAACATTCCCAATAAAAAGGCCTGACATTGGCATTTCATAGCACCTGGAACCACCAGTTATGATAAACTGAAGAGCATCTGAACATTCAGGAAAGGAGAGAGATACTGGGACAGAACGAACCTGAACAAGGAGTTGAATAAGCTGACAAAACAGGCCAGAGGACTGGGAAATACCAGTGATAACACATTGTTGGCATGGGGAAGGATACTCACATCAAGAGTATCCTTCTATCACATCTATTATGGCTACAGACAAAAACAGGTCAGTTTAGTCCCGTACGTTACAGCTTATGACTCTCATTCATCTTCAGTGTATGCTGACGGTCATTTAAGACAATTCTTTGCCATCTTCCACCCTTTCCATCAGAAAAGCTTTTTCATCAGTGTCGAGTCTTGCTCACGGCAAATCCTTACCTTGGCTGTATCAAAATACAACTAACTAGACTGGAAACTGAACCATAGGAAAAAGTTCTTGAAGTTTGAAAAATCATCTATAGTGTAGCGCAGGTTGTTGCTACAAAATGTAGACACAGTAATTCAATCACAGGTTTTTTTTTAGACTTTAGGCGATTTATTCCAATAAAACTCATGTACTTGTAGCTGGCTGTGAGTCATGCAAACAGCATTCATGAATTTCAAAGCTAAAGTTTAAGCTAAATTCCACAGCAATTACAAAACGTAGTTTTCTTACACAAGAAGCGAGTTTTACAAACATCACTTTTGTGTGGAAAGAGTTTAACCATTTTGATGCCCATCAGCATTTTTAAACAAATATTGATCTAATCTAGTTTAGTCGACAAACAATTCTAGCAGTCAAAACAAACTGGAACATCTCTGATAGCCCAGTGAAACAGTTAATGCTTTTTAAAACCCCTTCATATAACCAACTGCTAACTACCAACTGAGACCTGAACAGAACAGGGTCCCTAAATGGCATTTGAGTGAATGGCTTCACAGTTCTTGGCACGGAACTTAAACTTGGCTTATGTTCTCAATATAAACAAGTCATTTTTATTCAGTAACATACCAGCTAGAATTTATCATATTCCAAAAACATGCCTAAGAAAAACACATGCTGAATCATAGCTAAATAATGTTTTTAGGAGGTATTTTTGATGCAGTCATGCAACAAAACAAAACAATAATCTGAACTATAGACTATTAAAAGTTACATAAATTCAATCCTAATTCCTCCGTATAAAAATGTTGATAAATGAAAAGACTGTATTATTACTGGGGTATTGCAGGCCTGGTACTTCTTTCTGAGCCAAATAAAGTGCTTCTTTTTAAATTAGAACACAAAAACACAACACAAAACGAAAGCTAAACAAAGTGATCATTAATACTATCTTAATGAAACTGGTTTACTATATAATGATGTATTCACACAGGGAAATGTTGTGTCTATGCAACCCTAATTTAAAACAGGACATTCAAAATTTACCAACATCTAACCCAAACACTAATTCTATCCAGAATATAGCACAAAAGCCCCGTCCCATTTGTGCCTAAAGAAACCAGAATTTTTTGAGGCTTTATTAAACGATGCTTGATACCTGCAAACACAAAGTAAACCAGGTAAAAGATTCCTGCGTAATAGGAGAATTTTTCATGAGAAATATACTCTTTCAGAACCAACGTCTTGGGCCATATGACTGATGACATTAAACCTACCCAATTTAACCGACCTTCCTTTCCTCTTCGTCTCAAGTCAGCCTCGTCTCTCAAGAAATAGATTTCTGCAGACTGCACACACATCACCCTCTGCTAGCACGACAGAATTTTCTACCCTTTTTAAGGCACAACTACATGCTGAAGCAAAAAAGAATAGAGATATCACATCACTTGGCAAGTATAACAATCTCTACCAAAAAAAAAGGATGCAGAGGAGGGGGAAGCCATTGCATTTTAAGCAACTTGAAATACAGGGTGTGCTCCCTGCCTGCTCCCTGTCCATCCTACATCCCAATGAATCCGTGTGCCTGACGCTACACAAACCTTCTCTGTGTAAGAACATTCTTGCTTTAGCTGTGGAACAGCTTCAGAAAGACACCACTGTAGTACCCACCCTGAACCATTAACTCAAATTTAAAAGGTTTCTCTGCAACTGAAGTGTCCAAGCACTAAGTAGTTTTAAGCAAGAGCCTGCTAAGATTTTATCAAAGCGATACATCCTTGCATGAAATAATCTCATTATCAGCATGAGCTTTTGGGGTCCTGGCTTGTACACTCTAAATTATTCCATAGAATTTCAAAAGCCTTGAAGTTAGCTTTTTTCTAAACAGACAAATAAAACCTAATACTTGGAACAATCAAACAAAAGTTTCATTAAATTGTTTACACAATTCCTACACAAGCTATTCATGATCAGCATTCATTTACCCCACACTCTGTAAATAACATTTAACACACACAGCAGAGACACAATATCATCTGTTAAAACTCTGCCAGAGCCATTTCAGATGATTTCAGTTCCAATTTTAATGTTTTCAGTGTGCATCTGCGTAAGGAACAGACATACCCACTAGGACTACATCACACTGATTCCTTTAAATGCCAAACCTGAACCCGAGCAGTGTGTCAGTCTCTAAACTCGTGTGTACGTCACAGTACTTCGAGATCCCAGTCACGGATAACAGGCTGGGATTTCACCAGACAAGCTCTGAGGAAAAAGTGGTTTTCGGATACAGACCGCTTACGGTCAGGCTGCGATCTGCTGGGAGGTAAGCTGCTTGCCGTGCCGACCATCACCCACGCGTCGCTGCGTCAGCCGCCTTTTCCTTTACAGTATCTGCGACTGCACGGTCACCCGAGCAAGGGATGAGCACCATCGCTGTGACAGTGCACGGGAGCGGGTGGCTGAACTGGCCCAGTTAGCAAAATCCACACCTATTACCTCCGGTAACACAGAAACTATGGCAACACGCAAACCCAAAACATTAAAAGCTGTCACCAGTGAAGAGTCGAAGCTTAACTGCTCAGAGCTCTACACAAATTTCATTTTAAGGCACAAAAATCAAGCTTTCTCCAAGCAAAAATATTGTCTAGCATTCGATGACATATTTAAAAAATTAATTTTGATTTATATCCTCAGATAAAAAAGCACCTGCCTGAAAAGCATGCCAAATAGTAGCTAATGATGTGTTATATCACAACACAGAGCAGGAATGATCCTTAAAAGAGACAGTCCAGACTGGCACCGGATTTGAAGGAAAAACTCTTAAGAGAATACTGGGGGAAGTTTTGAAAATTTCCAATTGTAATGTTACCCCTAGACTTACTTTTAAAGATACATAATCCCTAAGAGGCTTAATTCAGAGTCAGATCTGATCTCTCTCCTCCTCAAACCATCTCCGCAACCTACATAGCAGCTTTCTGTTCTGCCTCCTGGGGAGGAATCCTCTCTCACTTTTTTTGGGAGCACGTATTTCACGCTGCATTTCTCCTGCCACTCCCCAGATTATTTAACTCTGCAATCATTAACCTTGCATGAAGTGTATTCAAGGATACCTCAGCCTGGTGAGCTTGATTTCTGCCATAGATTAAGAGCAATGTCAATACAGTAACATATAAATTTCAACGATCTTTTACTTGCAGCTCTGTAAAAACAGATGGAAAATAAGTCTCCTCAGAAAGGGAGGAGGGGTGTGTAGGGAAGTCAGAGTGTGGAAAAGACAAGGCTTTGTAGAATTCCTGGGGGGGTGGAATCTACCTCTACTACACCTTCCCACTTTCTCATCAGTGTTTCCAAACCTCTCCTTTGGAATGGAAAAAGAAAACAGTAAACCCATGGATCTCTTCCACTTTGCAATTCACGACTGTAACCCAATTTGACCATTTATCCGAGATGTACAATATGTTATTAAACATATTAACATGACCTTAACTAACGACTAAACATATGCCAACATAACAAACTGTCTTTCTTACACTGCATGATCAGAAACTGATATTTGTTCCACACCACCACCAACTAGCACATAAATTAAAAAAAAAAGAAAAATATACTTTGTGCAATTCTAAAATGCTATCTCTTTTCACATGAAGCTACTGGTGGCATAGATTCTCCGGTTTTTAATTACACTTTCTTACATTACCAGTACTTCAGATTTAATTTATCTGCCTTATTTCCACCTATTGAGATTTTGCAATTGAAGTTCAGGAACTGAATTCAAAACATTCTCATACAGCTTCAGAGAGTACTAAAAGAATAAAGCACAACTAAATTCCTGTAAATGTTTGAAAGAACCAGATTGAACTGTAATTCTGAACTCCTTCCTGTGTGACTGAAGAGGTGACATCGAAAGACCTGTATCTTTGCCGCCTTCTTGAAGAACTTGAAATTGTGAGGCTAGGATATTATACAAACACCCTGATGATGAGCTGGTGTCACAAATTTCAGTGTTCAGTCTGACATGCTCCAAGTGATCACATTTCCCTGCGTCAAGTACCTGCCTCCCAACAGTAGTGCTCTTAAAAGAAAAAAACCCAACCATTTCACGTTAAATATTTGTCTTAGAGCAACATCCCAAATCCTTCCAATTGTCAGTCACTGGTGTCTCCAGTCACAACAAAACTGGAATCAGTTTCTAAGTTAATCTCTATAATATGATTACAATAGTATAACATACATTTGCACTCCAGCAGATTTTACACTGCTTTGAACAAAACATTTCAATGACGTCACCTTTACATCCTCTAGATACTCACTCCATCTAGATTAGAACACAAATTACATAAAACCAATTAACCAAATAAACCTACACAAGAAAATTTGTTTTCTATCACACAGGAATCAAAGAAAGAGTACTTTTATATTTTACAATAACTCTGATTACCATAACTGACCAAGTGGCATCTTAACTATGCAGACAAAAGCAGCAGCAACAGTACTAATTCCAAGAAGGGGGGGGAAAAAAGGTTCGCTGAAGACCCCAAAGGGTTAAAATGCCTGACCTGCAAACTCTCCCCATGTCGACTGTTTCTTGCTGTGCCCTCCTTAACCACTTAAAAAATGAATGCTAATGTTACCCCACTGTCTGTAATGAAATCTCCACTGGTATTCCAGTCTAGCAACACGAACGCTCTCCTGGAGGAATACGAGGAGGAGGAGTACGTGTTACACAGCTGCTTGTCCTAGAAAAATGGGTAGAAATAGCACTGCTGATGCATCATCATCTTGGCATCACCTGCGCTGCCAGAAAGCTAGGAAAATGAAGTGTCAACTTCTGCTTTCAAGAAGCATTAACGTGGCTTTCATCTAATAACCAAGAGCTTCAGATCTTCCAGTCAAATTAGTTTAAGCTGCAAAATACTCCCACTTCCAACTGCTTTTCCACAAATGAGTTAAAAATACAGCTTTTACTTAAGGGTAGCAAGGAATAAAACAACTGTATCTAAGCAGAAGGCCTAACAAGTCAAAACTAGTTCACATATAAATTGAAATGATGAAACGGTTTATGTATACCATAAGCTATACAATCCTGCTCACCGGGCTACTTCTACAAAGTGTACTTATTCTTAAAGCTGTCGGAATAGGCTGGAGTAAGGGGAGAAAATGAACCATTCAGACAGAAGTCTGCTTTCTGGCAAGGAAAAAAGGGCACAGGCGTATGACCGTACTTGGGTTTTATTAGCAGAGAAAATGCTCTTACATTAGTCATCCCAGCAGCAAATAAGGTATTTCTCCCTTACCCTTTACTTCCCTCCCATTTTGCCAAGGTTTGTCTTTTTCTTTTTTTTTTCTTTTTCCTGGAAACTGTAGGGAAAGAGAACTTTCCCCCAGGTTCTCCTTCATTTTGAGCTCAAATCCATCAAGTCTTAGTACACAGACAATCACTTAAATTCATACAACAAGGTTTTCTGAACTTCCAAATCCCAAGAAACTTCTTGCTAAAATGCTTATAAAAATATAGACACAATTGTGAGACTGAAAAGCAGGGAGACTTGGGGAATTTATTTTTTTAAGATTCTGAATTTGCAAGCAACAACTTGTAACCAGGTGCTATGAAGACCACTGGCCTTAAACTTACACCTGTATCACAGCCTAAATAGTAGTATTTTAGGCAAATCCATTTCTGAAAAATCCTATGCTGATAAATCCTCTTTATGGAAAAATAAAGTCTACTTTTCTAAATAAAAATCTATGGAATTGAAGCTGTACTTTAAGGAGGCGTGGCTGCATATTAAAAGCTTTTAACAGTTGAAAACGCAACAAATCATGAGCAAACTCTTAGTACAGCTTACAGTCCTTTATCTCTAGCCTGCAGCTTAAAACTAGAACATTAACAAATCTACATAGCGCCTGGAGAAAGATCAGAGCTAGGTAAATGTAGGTCAACTAAACCCATGAGTCAGTACAACTCTGCCTGCCTACCATTTAAGCAATCAAAGGCTCAAAAATATAGTGCATGACTGTACCTTCCCCCTTTTTTTCTTTTCCAATTCAGCGTTTCTTGGATGTTATTACAGAATCCTTACAGCTGAAGGAAGTTAGGCATTTTCCACTCATTTTACATGAATTAATCTAAGGGGAATTTATTCCATTATGGGAAAAAAAAAAGAAAAAAAAAAAAAAAAGAGAGAGAGAAGCATCATTCTCAAAAGCCTATTTTCTGATCAGAGAAAAAGCCACATCACTGGCTAGTATGAAAGCACAAGCTGGTGAAATTTCAGTTGTGGCCACAGCATTACAAGTGGCCCCTACAGCCTGACACTATCATGGGGGCACAATGTAGATCAGACCAGTTTATCCTGAAGATTGGAATTCAAATATTCACAAAAGCAGAGCAGGTTGTGCCCTTTCATTACTGTTAGTTTCCATCAACTACACAACATATTTCAAATAAGTGCAACAAACTGAACAATAACCCTACAAAGAACTGCCAAAACACCAGTCAATTTCTTACACACAAACAAATTCGGTTTATTTAGTATCTTCATTCTGTTACCAAAAATGAGATGCTTGTTGGCATTCCTCCATTTCAAACAAACGGCAGCTACCACAAACTGCAACCAAGCCCAAGGAAGCTGTCTATAAAGTGCTGACTGTAGTGAGTAGCAGGGGAGGTAAAGGGAGTGGAAGAATAAAAACCAACCCATCTTCTTACTGAGACACCATTGCACTTATGAGTGCGGCGAATCTTGCCCAACTGTGGAAAGATTCTGTTACCTTACGGTCTCTGGAGCAGGACTGCCCCAGCAAAAAGCTTCTGCTGTTTCACATTTAAAGCTTTCCCCAACTGATCTTTTTCTTCTGTTCCACAAAACAAATAAACAGAAAGCATGGCTAAAAACAGCCACAATTTTATCTTGTAAATAATAATAGTATAAAGAGGGCAATGCAGCCGTATCACTTATATGTGATCATAAAGCAATGGCCCAGTGACAGGAGGAGTATATCTACATTTTATACACCTTTTAATTTGCATCCTATGAGAGAGCCTCAGGTATTCTTGCTTTATTCTTTTTCAAATATAAGAAAATACCTTCCTTGGATCTTTCACAGGAACCCAAGTCAAGAACATGCATTCACGTGTGATACCAGCAAGAGCCGCAGTGAAGAGTTGTCATTTTGGGGCTACAGCAGAAATACCTGGAAAGTGCATTCCAGACAGCAAGCAAGAGGGAAGACAACAACTGCATTGTCAGAGCCGATTACATCAAATCTTAGTTCTTTGGGGAGCAAACCACGAAATTTCTGACACCTTTACACCAACAACTCCACTACTACAAGCCCACAGAACATCTGCCAGCGATCTAGAGAAGTAACGTTCTCCACAGTATTTTCTTACGATACTAAATCAAAATAAAAGCCAAACAAAAATACTTTCCTATTAAATTCTCCAAGCAGGCAGTCCTTGCAAATATCAGAAGAAAATTAAATACTTCCAAAAGAGGTAGATAGGTCCTTTCTCAGTTTTGAATTCAAGAACAGTGGTTGGTAAAACACCTATTGCTAAGCCTCTATCTTCACACCCCCAAAGAGTTTGAAAACACCAGCTTCAAGCTGGTTGCTCATAATAGAGCAAACACATTTACTTCAAGCTCTGCTTGCACTGAACTAGTTACTGAGGCTAATGTGCAAATTGTAAACTCTTCCTATAATGAAGAACAAAAAATAATTAAGACCTGAATTATTCTGATTTACTGTAGCATGATAAGCACTGAGGAGAGAGAAGTTGGAACATGAAGTTACTCAAGAACACAGCCAGTTTAACTACTATTTTATTATAGGTGGGGCAGGCAAAACAATCTCTCACTAATTTTATCTAATACTTCCCAGCAGAAAAACCTTGGTGTTAGCCATTCTTTTCTCTGCCAGACTAAAGTCATTAGGGCTGCAACCTTTTGTGCCAGATACCTACAGCAGAACAAACTTCTGAGAACACAGCAGTAAAATCAGTTTTGCATCTGGAGAACACTGCTTTGGCCACATGAAATAGCAAATTGTCTTTGAACATCACACAGCAGTCCACCCAAATTCCAGACATGCTGGCTAAATCAGCACTGTTCTGAGGTTTACAGAAATCTTTATTTAGCAGGTATTTTAGCAACTAAGATTTTGAAGGCTTGTTTTCAGCGAGCTTCTCTCAATTCTTCCAGGTGGAAGAACAGCACATGCACTATCTTTTCTACCATCTGCATAGTTCACGGTGTGGAGGAGCCAGTACATTCCTACCCCAGCAAGACAGGATGCTCTGGGCTACCAGAACAAAGACAGGCTTTCCCTGTAATGGCCCCCAGCTAGTAAACTGCAGAGGTGCCTGGCAGTGCCCTGTCAGAGGAAAGCCTTTCTTCTTCTTGCTTGCTATACCTGAATTTATCTCATAGGCTACTTTTATCCTTCAAATCCGTGATTTTAAAAAGTAAAACATCTAGACTTGGATGAGGTTATTAAAAAGAAAAAAGGGAGGTAGAGCTCTGGGAAGAAAAAGTGCACCAAGTCCCTGAGTTTCAAGAAATTTAAAAAAGTTCGAATATAAGCACGTTTTTAAGTGGTTCAAGAAGCAGATTACAATTGGCGTGATGAGGCCAAAGATGAGGAACAGGAATTAGACGAAGAGATGACACAGGATCTGAAGTTATTGGTAGAGTCGGCACAGGAAAAAAGAAAGAACTGGTCTGTGCGGGCCAGACCACACTCCTCAGGCTGAATTATCACCCAAAATTCTGGAATCTGATAATCCTACTGTTATCAGATGTCTCTTTAATTCAGTTATAGAAGTATGTATCTCAGCTCCTTTAATAACACTCCCTCTCTTGGCAATTGCTCCATGCACTTGAATAGCAGATGCCCTTTCCACATAAGTAAAGGTCCTAACTTTGCAGATACGGCACGTGAGATCCAGGATGGCACCCTATTATTTAAGATAAGGAAATTACACTAAAAATTACCCTTCTAAAATCAAGTACTCAAAAAGACTGCCTGTAGCTTCATTTGATTACCCCTAGTTCGTGTACATTCAATATATTCTTTACCTATTGCCACTACTCACACCTTCGCAGAGGACTAATACCTCACAGGACCAATACGGACCCATCCTGGGGAATGACACCTCCCTGTTTAGTAAGGACACTGTCCTTTCAGTCTGCCAGCAAGCTGGAAAATACACGGAAAGATAAAGAAAAGTGGGAAAAGAATGGACAGCCTCTGAATAACCATAGCTAAACATTGTGGAAAACTAAAATCTATCCCTAACAGCACCACAGCTAGACAAGTCACCCACACAATGCTTTTCACAAGCAATTACTCAGGGCAGGATTTAGGATGGCTAAAATTAGGTGAGGCAAAAATTAGCTGTCTGGACTCCATCCTGAGAAGGAATACAGATTAGGACCTTCAGAGATCAGTTGAGCCCACCTACCTAGGACTGATACCCCTTTTCTGAAGGCCTAACTTTGCATCTCAACCCTAAAATTCAGAGATGCTGAATGTTCAGAACTACAGAAAGTTTAATATCTATCTAAACATGGTGCAAAGTCCTATCAAAACCACATCAACCACCAAGAATAGAAAAAAGACAATGCAAAAGCTAATGATACCCAGGGCTTGTACGGGGGTAACCACCCCAGCAAGGCATCACACATTTAACAGTGACAGAAACACTGGCTGATCCTTAAGAGCAAGCACCACCCGCTCCATTCACCAAGGCCACGCAGTTTTTACTCGCCTTTTGGTTTTGCTGGATTCACAATCCCACCTCTCCTCCTGTGTCAGTCCTGGCACACACTGAACTAATCAGTGAGATGATGATACTCAAACTGAGAGAAAATGATCCAGATCATTACTTTTAAAATTGTTTTGCACTGGGAGAAGGAGGGTTGAGAAGGTGAGGAACTATCATAAAGCAAAAGATGCAAGGGGCCAGGACCAAGAAATAACAAGACTTTCCCCTCTGCAGTTTGAGACCTGCCAAAAATGGGTTATAACCTCAGAGAAACAGACAGAAATAAACCAGAGTACTTGCGAAAACACAGTGATTGGTAAATGACTCAAGGGGATCACAGAAACAAAGCGCAACTACCATCACGTATTAACGTCCCCCAAAGTTTAAACTCTCTAACTGCTGATGTTTGAGAAGAATTCAAGAGGTCCTTATCCTATTTTCCATCTGCAGGAACTCAAGCCCCTTCCCCACTTCACCACATGACGTGTGTGTATTCTGGGTGTCCCCCAGCAGACAGAAACTCAGGACACCTTCTACTGTTTTGCTCCTCAGTATATTCGCAGCCGTCCATCTCCTCCACCAGCCTGACACGTAGCAGGTGGAAACCCGAGAGGATCTGGCACTGCCCGTGACAGCAACTTTGTATTTTGAAGTGGTATGTATGCAAGTTAAAATGAAAATTGGGACACCACACATACACCACCTCCTCCTGAGATAGTTTTAGAGCTTAAGTATCTGCCACACAATTTTATGTAGATGCGAGATAGCTGTTAAAAATGAATGCAGAGATTAGTACACTGCTGCAACTAAAACACAGATAGTAGGCATATTAAACACCTGTATTTTTAAATGGCAGCATTAAAAACTGGGTATGAATATGGCGATAGGGTTACGCCATGACAATAACGCTGTCAATTTTAAGACTTGTTTGTTTGTTTTTTAGGTAGCTCATTTCAAAAGAATAACACTGATAGTGGTGCTACCTCATGTCTTCCCTTATACAAGATCTTCTGTTAGCATTCTGATTTCTTTTGCACATATGAACGAACAGAATGTAAAACAGAGCGCTCAAGCTATTTCCCAACGCATTTACAGTATTGAAGATACTGATATTCTCCTGCTTTCTGAGGGGGAAGAAGGGGCTAAACCAGGGTTTAGACAGACTACTACTGATGTGATGCCCACAGCACTGAGATCGGAGCACACAACCGACAGCTGGTGTACCATCCAGGGAGGGGTTGGAGTCACCCCTTCCTCGGCCTGTACATCAGCCACCCACAGCCGGGGGTATCGATATTCCCAGGGGAGACGATCGCAGCGCAGGCTCCTCGGCTCGCTCAGGGCAAGGGCAGAGGCGGCTGCTGCCCGCAGCGTCCCCGCGGACACCCCTCACCTCCACCAGCGCGGCTGCCGCTCCAGCACCTTCCATCCTCTCCCTCAGCCACCCACGGTACAAAGGAGCCCACCGCGTTTTAGGGGACCCCGCAGAGATACTTGCCAATTGCCATCTAATCCACGCCGCTGACAAGGTCGAGCACCAAAGATGAAACCACACCCTCGTATTTCAGCCGGCCGTACTGTGAGTTCGTAACACTCTCCACTTTCAAACACCACCATTATAGGCAGCTTTGGAAAGAACACGCTTCTCACGTGGCTGTACGTTGCCTCCTTTGCTCCCAAATCCAGTAAGAAAATCTTGCAAATCATAAGAACATTTGGTAAACGTCATCGGTCATTCACACTATTGTTCAAAATGGCTGTTTTGCAAATAAGACAGAAAATACAAACTGAACCAAGTTCCAAGTTCGTGCTGCCTGCCACCATCAAATATTGCCACCTCTGGCTACTCACTAAACACACTGGATGTTTTGGACTCTCATACTTGGAGCTGACCTTGAAAGATAATATAATAAGCAGTGATTTACTAATTACAAGCACTTCTTTTTTTAAAAGGTGTCATAAAATAGATAGATTTGAAGCACAAACACTTATACAAAATTTGGTATGCAAACCGAACAGCTATAAAATACCGTAGCTCTTAGCTTAAACCTAAAATTTTCAGATAGAAAAAAAACATGAAAAACTCAGGCTAACTATAAAATCATACTACCAAGAAAATATTGCATGTGCACATGATGAGCTCAGCACAGAGCCATGGGAAGAAGGGACCCCTCTAGCCCCCCGTAAGCTCTTACTGTGGTACCCACCCCTACTAGCAGCAGCACAAAAGCAAAGGAATAAAATGCGCACAACTGCCCTAATGCATCGTTCCAGGGGTGAGCAGTGATGAGAACTCAGGGAAATCTCTATTTTAAGGATGTAATTACACCAAAGCAGAAAACCATAATGGCCTTTATGTGACAATCATTAGTACTAAGTGTAATACACGTCCATTGCCTTTATCCTCCCCAATTAAGAAACCTCCGAGTCTTTGGCAACATCTGAAACAGGGCTGCCAGCATCTGGTATTTACACTCGTTTTGACTCACAGCAACAAGAGTGACCACCGCAATTCAGTGCTGTGTTTGAACAAGGGAAAAGTTCAAAAGACTGAGAACGCAAACCTGTTGACACAGCAAACTCAACAGCTTTACTTCTTCTGCTCTGAAAGGTGACTACTCGTCTTTCACACTTCTGTGATTCTGCAGCACTTAACATTTTCTGTTGCTTGCAATGCCAGGATGATAACTTTATGTATCTCGTTTTGACTCGCTATGAAAGCACATTAACAGCATAAATGCTTGTTTGTTGTCTGAAGTTTTGTTAGGGAACTTTCACTATCTGTCATTTGTAGAAGCTCAAACTTCTTGTTAAGGGGCAACAGCCTGTGGTCACAGCCTTTAGCTGAGAAGAAAACTGAGTATTGGGAATTGCCTAAATAAGTTGTCTTTGACTTTTTTCCAACTTTGTATCAAATAACTACAGTACTGCACAGAAATTTTCAAACAGTGGCAGCTTTGGTTTTGTATCCCAAAGGCAGCAGAGGAACAGCAAGTGAATTTTTCCATGCTTTATGGGCATTACAGCACTATTTCTTACTTTCTTTGGTAACAGCTAGCTATTATTAGAGACCATATGATTTAATGGATAGACTGAAGTAGACTGGAACATGAGAACTTGATTCTTCTTGCAATTCAGCTGTAACTTGTGCTGACAATGACTCTTTCTCTCTCTATTTCCCTCTCCTTTTATCATAGCTGTTCGCATTTAAAAGGACAAGACCATCCCATACTATGTACCGGTATAGCACCATTTTTAACCAAATACCCTCATGAGTAGTGTGGTATTATTTGAATACAATTAATCTAATTCCGTGTTGCTACCATTAAACTAAGCAACTGAACTTTTTCCATTCCCCTCTCCATCCATCCTAATGCTTGCAGCAAGAATCGAAGGGACTACCAATATCTTGACTCGATCTCCCCCTTTTTTTCTGACAGTCATTTCTTTTTAACCCCCACCTTGTAAAGAAGGTTTGAATTCATTTCCCTCTTTAAAACTTACACTCAGCCTGTTCAAACAAGAGCTACGTGCAACAGGAACTCCGCTTCACCACACAACCAAGAGTATCTGCGGTTTGATACCACGCGCAGCATCTGAAGTGTTGTACAGCCACACAACCAAAGTCAGCACATCTGAAGTCACCTTTGTCATCCCATACCTGCTAACCCCACCTGCATTCTAGGAATTTTCAGTGCTAGTAACAACCAACTTACACCATGAATGTATATGTTTGCAATACAGGCTGAAAAGCAAATTATACACACGTTCCTGCTGAGATAGGTATGTGTGTACGGCAAAGCTGGTCGGTACTCATGAAAATAAGAACATTGTCTTGACACTGTAAGAATCACTATTGGTAACAAGTTGCTACACTACCTACAAAGGCATCCCACTCCAACAAGACAAAACATCTACACAACAAAAGCCTTCGCTTCTTCGCATGAACGATATACAATTTGTATTTTAAGTTACACTGGGAAATCCATTGCCAGCCTGCGATATTCATAGGGAAAAATGAGGCAGGAAACCTGTGAATCACTACAGCAGGCTCTATATGTTGTACGAAAAACACGCCCGCTGCACTGAGGGAATACAGCATTGCTATTTCTGCCAGTATGTTCAGTTTAGTTCAAACAAAACAGAGAGAAGTCTTTCATACACAGAATTCTTTGAAGAAAACCTACTTTCTTCTTATTATTTTTTTTACATGCATCTTCTCACGCAACCTACGGAGATATGCTGCTCTTTATAGTTTCATACAGCTGGGGCATTTTTCTCTTCCACCTCAAAGATGAACCCCAGTTGGTTACAGAACCCTTAAGTGATTTTCCAGGTTAACATAACATTCAGTGGAAGCTGATCCATATCCCTTTCTTTCCTACTGTAATTCCAATGTAAATAACATACGCTGCTTCTTTTAAATCTTCCATACATGATATGAATTCACACACAATACTATAAGCAGCAAAATTCCCAAAAGCACCCTTGCACATGTCTTCCAGTTTGCACAGCACTAACATTTGTGACTATCATAGGATTCTTAATTTTACGTTAAACACGTGCTTTTCCATAAGGTGTGTGATTTAAATAAGCCTTACACAAACACTTTGTTAGGGCTACTGTGATTTAAGCTACCTCCTGCCTAACTACAGGTGAAGAAAAACAGACCTTGTAGCTCGCACCAAAGATCAATAAATCTCACGCTGTCAAACAAGAAGGAAAAGTCCGTACATGTATTTAAAATATCAAGGACATCTGTAACTAAATTAGGTATTAGAGAGTCAAATACAAAACGAAAAAGACTAATGTACTTCAAAGTTTTACTCTATTAGAGTGTTAATGAATATATTAACATGAGCGCTACTCTAGCAAAATCCTTTAAAGTGTTTTCAAAAAAAATCAACACGGCACCGTTATTGGGAATACTTAAAACACAATCTGAAAAGCATACGTTACCATTTCACAAAATAAAAATAGGGTTTAGAATCCCAATTTTAGAATATCAGACTATTCCATTATGGAATATTCATTGATATATATAAATACACACACACACACTCTTTTTTTCACTATGAAGCATAATCCTTTGTTCCATAATCCCCAGTTGTATGTTTAACGATCACACATAAAACACTTCCATCAAAAAGAAAAACCGCAGTTCTAGCATGTTTAATTCTTTGGAAATGAACATCTACATTGCTGAAATGGCATTAGAGTGACAAATGACTGTAATCCAATGGCCCAGAGCCAGCAACTTCTATTACAACAGATTTGGTTGTTTTGTACGACACAGCATGTTGCGTGTGTATCACTAAACAGAAATGAGACTGCTTAGTTTACCTATAAACAACACCCCACTTAACTCTACAAGTATTTTAAGAGCTACATGAATGGAAAAAGCAGTGTGTATAAGCAACTGCCTACAAAAACTGAATTTATTATTAGGTAAATGGCTGGATCCATTCTAAAAAGCCTCCAAATCAGTGCTATAGTCTAGAATGCACAGAATAAATAGCGATTCACAAAAGGCGTGCATTTTATTCTATTATTTGCATGCTGCCATATAGTTCCAAATTTAAGTTCTATGTCAGTTTTCTCAGACTTCCTTTTTTTAAGTTAACCAGCCCACATTCTCCCACCATACTCTGCCTGGATTCACCATTCACACTTTAGAAAGACACATGATACCTTCTGGCTACCTAAACTCACAGCTTCAGCTGCAGCCTGAATTCCCCAGACCACTGAAGCCTCGAACAACTACTCACACCACAGGCAAAAGCTCTAGCACAAGGACGAGCCCAGGCCCTTCTCAGCTGTGAAAACAGGACTCAAAAAAAAAAAAAAAAAAAAAAAAAAATTCCAACTTTTNAAAAAGTAAAAATTCCAGCTTCTTGACAACTGAGCAGGACGGGGGAGAAGCAGCAGCTACAGCAAGATGATGCCCTCAAACACCTCTCTCCCACCCACTGGCAGCCCCCACCCAGAGCCACCTTTCACTTTGTTGCTCAGGGTGTCCCCCGTAGTTTTCAGGGTATTTCAGGAACTTCACAGACAGAACCCCCATTGCCCTCTCTTCCAAGCACTTCTTTCTGCCTGTAAGGTTACTGTAACATTAGACACATCTGCAAAGAAGCAAGCAAGCTAGCACAAGAAACTCATCCAGCTGCATAACAACCTTCTTTTTTTTTTTTTAAGATTATTTTTGAGACAGATTGATTTCCTAATCAAGGTTACCCACAAACGCCAGGCGATACACTGCAAAGACAGCACAGAACAACTGCCTACAAACTGGTGTTTTTTGGTTTGGGTTTGGTGGGGTTTTTTGCCTTTTTTATTTTTTTTTCTTTCAAAACAGCACTGGCTTAAGGGAACATCAAACTACACCCTGCCAGGGAGCAACACTCCAAGCCAGCCATAAAAGAGGCAGTTTGCAGTGCAGTATTTCAGGGAGTCGGATTGCATGCCCTGTTTCCAGTTCCAGTTATTCTGGTTGCCAGGCCAGACGCAGGCTGGGGTGAGGATGAGCAGCTCACCGGCTTGATCAGCTTTTTCTGAACACAAACTCTACTGGTTTTTACTTCAGCTGGCTTTGGAGGGGGCAATACGGTGCATTTAAAATGGCACTGAGTTAATTTGACACCACAGTAATGGTGAAAGAACAAAACAAGCATAAATGATTCATTCTGCTATGGTATCCTTTCCTCTGCTTAACTTGTTTTCACAAGATTTATAAATGATGCGTTAGTATTCATTCTTTCTATGAAAAACAATAGGAAAAGTGGCTAAAACAACATGTTTATACAGTCCCTACAGAGTATTACTCTGGAATCCAAACAGGAACATAGTTATTAAAATGTCTTCTTTTTTATTTTAAAAAAGAAGATTTTTAGGTGACCTTGATGACAAATGGTTTCAGCTACATCCAGTGCTAAATCAGCTCAACATCTGTGGCGTCATACAAAACCCGTAGTGATACAGCAGGTTTACTTCTAGCTCACCTTCATAAATAAATAAAAAAAAATCTTGTAGATTTTGAACACAGTCAGAACACGCCCAGAAAACTGACAGCAACACTTAAATATCTCATTAAATGATTATGAAATAGTGACATGGAGTACAGAGGCACAAACGACCAACAATATCTTAACAGCCTTACCATACACTCGTGTGTTTGCTGACGAGCTGGCCATCCAAAATTAATGCCCCTTTCAAAATACACAATATGGTCATGTTTCATGACTCATTTGTTAGAACGTGCAAACAGACTGATGAAAGATTTCTGCCCACTAATACATGAATCCATTAATTGCAGGAATCCAACTACACATTTTAGCCATTAGAAGAGCATGATTTTTCTGAAGACTATTTTTCCCTTGTGTGGAAAAAAAAAAGAAGTCTCAATTACGGTACACTCAAATTACAGTCACATGGAAAAACTAAGCACTTTTGTTTAGGACTCCGCATTATGACACAAACATAACGACTATATAACGTTATTTAGTCTTGTGCCCAGAACAGACAACTTCTATCAAAACTCCCAAATTTGCTACTGATCTGCATTGCTACCATCCTAAAATAAAAACTACACACAAAACTGTATCCCTGAACTTATCTTCAGGCTCTTCATCCACAAGAGTCCAAAACATTGTTACCTTACTTCAGCATCATAACATTATATCGCTCTAGAATACATAATCACATAAGACCCAGAAAGCATTTAAATAAACTGTTTACATTGGGGGGGGAGGGGGTAAACCACCCCAAAACACAAAAATAGGCTGTGTATAATGATACAAAGAAAACATTAACTGAAAGATATCTTACAGATTTGCTTCCAAATTATACATAAATTTAAGCAGCAATCCTCACAAAACCTAAATGCTTTTTAGAATTGAAGGCTTTTACTCATGGAGGGGCTTGATTTAAAATATTATACGCACAAGTTACTACTAAAGATGAATTTCCAGTCTAGTTTTAATTACAGATTTGCAGTGCTTCACCAGAAACTAAATAATCAGCTGAACTTTCTTTTTGTTTCAAGGTACACCAATTTAATTAAGTACAGACACAAAAGTGTTCTTAATTCTTCTAAATCAAGAAAAAAAGTTGCCATGTAAAACCCAGCCTCATGAAACTGACCGCATTGACTGCTGTCTAGTACTGAGGGGAGGGTAAAAACAGCAAGTAGAACAGCTTCTGAGTTGGACACTGAATCCTTTTGATATACGTGCACTCTATCATTCATTAGGACGGTAAAAAAATGTCCAAAACTAAGTGAGTTTCTTCCACTTTGAAAGAAAGTTGAGGGACACAAAATTTTAACCAACTCCAGAAGCTGTGACTGCCCTCAGAACACCAACGTTAACAAAATCACATCCCTCTTTTTTTCAAACATAAATAAATCAAGCTGGACAAGAAATGCCATGATAGTTTTCACCGATTACAAACTTTTGTGTAAGGAAAAAATATTGTCAGTGCCACTAGTGCACAATACGTGCGTACCTTAACTACCCTTCAGAAAAAAACCCCAGAATTCAGAATAAAGCATGACCTTGTTTGAAACACTTAAATTTTACGGAAGATACTTTTCCAACACCAAAGACTCGGGTTTTTTTTAACAAAATCATCTGTAACACAATCAAAGTTTCCTAAACTTTATTATTTGCTAAAATGAAAGTTGTATGAAGTCCTGCAAATAAACCCCTCAATGCACCGCACGCATTGCCTGACATTTTCGCTTCAGAGCTTTTTGGGAGAAAAAAATCTTACAGGAAAGAAACAGCGAAGTTACCCCATTCAATCACTTGCTCCAGGCACACACGAGATACGACCGGGATCCGAGCTTTTAACTTCCAGTGAAAAAAATACCACGATTGCAGGTCTTTGGTCTTTTTTTAACACCGTGCACGGATCTTCTGGCTGGTTTAATTAGTGGGAGACAGGGAAACTGCAGACGCATCCCCGTGCCCAGGGATCTTGCAACACTCAGCCCTTTGCACCCCAATGCACCGAGTGTTTGGGCGGGGGAGGGGGGATTAGTTTACAAATCTCCTTATTCCCTTCTCGTTATAGAATCGCTTCTGTCTCTGCCCCCCACCCTCCAAAAACGAAAAACAAAGGCAAAAAAAGCGCCCAAGCTATCGAGTCTCTCCCACCCATCCTCCCTGCAGCGGCTCAGGTGGGGGCATGGCACCGGCTTCACCCCACAGGCCTCCTCCTCCCCCCCGCTCCCTCCCCTCGCCGAGGCGCGGTGACACCGGGGCGGCGAAGGGACCGGCCCCGGCGCCCTGGGCCCCTCGGCGGGACAGGGCCGCCCTCCCGGCCGGCGGCGAGGCCCCTCCACCGCCCTGAGGAGATTCAATGAAGCTGCAGAATCACCCTGGGCCTAGTCCCGGCCACCACGCT